>WNWK01014267.1:0-51970 GCA_009830355.1 Cherax destructor | reverse complement strand
AGAATTTTAGATAAACTCTGCCCGAAATGCGAAAGAATCATCGTCTCTCTCTCTCTGATTTGTGGGTTTTTTTCATCTGGATGAATTGCGACATTCATCGTAGCGAGATATCGCTTTAATAAAAAACGATGAAATTTTTTTCCCCCTGGCTGGAAAAAGGTGTATGGGGGGATATTTGGGCAAAATTCATTATCGAATTGAACTTTGGTTCCTTTATGCTGTTTCGTGTTCCCTGTTGAACTCAAAAAATTTGAAAAAACAATCAGAGTATAACCCGGGGGAGAATATATTTACATCTATTTTCCCTTTTTTCCTGCTCTTAGTCTTCATATAAATTTTTTAAAAAATTATTATCATTATTAATTATTTTCAAAATATTTTCCCGCATCAGTATTCGTCTTTTCATAAAACTAATTCGCTCTATTTCGATCGCCGTAATGTGTCTCATTTACTGTATATCTAACTTATTAAAAATATTTTCGAATATGTTTATTGTATAATTTGGTAATTATTACGTCATTTATATTCTAATTTAAACATCACACAGCAGGAATTAAATTTTCTCTCTACAGGATACGAACGGGAACTCTTGTACCGCCAGGACGACGGTTCCTTCAGCGCCTTCGGTAAAAGTGACTTGTCCGGCTCTACCTCGTTAACAGCTTTCGTGTTCAAGTTGTTCGCTCAGGCTCAAGACTTTATCAAGGTGAGCATATATACTGTTGACTGCATAGAACACATCAGTGGAGTTCTGATCGTTACTGGAAGGCAATGTCAGACCAGGTGCTTTGCTGAAGGGGAGCCCAGAGTCAGCACAAGCCTGTAACTGGAAGGATGCTAAATACCTAGGTGAATTGCTGGGTGTAAACCAAAGGTCAGACAGAAGCAAGCTCATTGCTGGAAGTGTGTAAGAATCGTTGATGAAATGACATTTCGGTGAAGTGTTAGTGAGTATTTTGGTTGATTGGAAAATATATAAAATACAGTTTTTTTTTATCTATACAAAATTTTCAGCCGGAGTTCATGCATAAGAAAAAAGACATAATCATCTTCCAACGGCATAATCATCTTCGAGTGAACAAAGCAGTACCGTTAAAATTTACCAATATAAAGTCATTCAGTATATTCAGATTATGCAATTTATCAATTAGATCAACAGTATTTTTTAAGGAGACATCCGAGTTAGTACCTACCACTTGCGTGAGGATCTTGACCAACCACTTGGATAATTTATGAGCAGCTGACCCAACGGAACTATGTACATGAATGGTATACAATACCGATAAAATGAGAATTTGACACATATGAAACATCTGGGTATCTTTAATGTAAAAGTTTCGCCATCCAGTGGCTTTATCAATACAAATTCTAGGACATAATTTGAAGAGAGTAGAACTATATACAAAAGATGAGGTAATCAGTCCCTCAGTCTTGGAGTTGGTGTGAAGAGCACCGTAGTCTTGAAGAAACTGAGCACATGGAGCTGACAGGCAAGAGGGCGGGGCAGATTTTTTTATATACTGGTCGTCTCGGGGGTGAAAAGGGACGGGTAGCAGACGAAGGCATTGTCACTGGTGGGCGGGATTCTCCAGTGGAAGTAGGTCATTCCTAAGGGATGGGTTAGTAGAAGTGAAGAAGGTTGTGGAAATGTCCTTTGAACAAAGATTCCATGACCTACTGTCTTCAAATTATGTCCTAGAATTTGTATTGATAAAGCCACTGGATAGCGAAACGTCTACATTAAAGATACCCAGATGTTTCATGTGTCTAAAAACAAAAAAAGGCGCAATACCGTGGCTGAAAAAATACACAAATAACCCGTACATAGAAGAGAGGAGCTTATGACGACGTTTCGGTCCGACTTGGACCATTTACAAAGTCACCGAAACGTCGTCATAAGCTCCTCTCTTCTATGGGCGGGTTATTTGTGTTTCATGTGTCTAATCTTATCTAAGTATACTACACAAGTACACAGTAACACTACTGACAAATGATTCGAAAACTAACCCGGAAAGCTTTTTCCAGGTATATACAACAAAGTTTAGAGAAAAGATAAAGTCTTCTTAAAAATAATTCTGGGCAGCTAATTGACAATGATAATGAAATGTGTTCGATTTTTAATAATAATTTCCCCTCGGTTTTCACACAAGAAGACACTGATACTATACAAGTAATTAATTTATATGGTTGGACTGGACTGAAGAAGATAAATTATGTAATATCATTGTCACTGGGGATATGGTTATCAAACAGGTAGACCACTTGAAGCAAAATAAATCCCCAGGCCCTGATGAACTTTTTTCTGGGGTTCTTAAAGAGTGCAAAATGGAAGCTTGTGATCCATTAACATTTTTAACATATTTCCTCAAACAGGTGTAGTATCTGATATGTGGAAGATGGCCAATGTAATTCCTATTTTTAAAGCAGGGGACAAGTTGTTACTGTCAAATTACTGACTAATAAGCCTGAGTGGGGAATCGGTCGCTAGTGGCGTTCCAGAAGGATCAGTTTTAGGCCCATTGTTGTTCATAACTTACATTAATGACCTCGATGAAGGAATTACAAGTGACATGAGCAAATTTGCTGATGATACAAAAATAGGTCGAATGATTGATTCTGAAGAGGATGCCAATGAACTCCAGGAGGATTTAGACAAATTAATGTCTTGGTCTGAAAAGTGGCAGTTGAAGTTCCATGTGGATAAATGTAAAGTCCTAGTCCTTAGGAATGAAAATAACCATCGAAGTTATAAACTAGGTGAAGTAGAGCTTGATCATACAGAATGTGAAAACGACTTGGGAGTCATGGTAAGCAGAAATCTGAAGCCAAGGCAACAGTGCCTAAGTGTGCAATAAGGCTAACAGATTACTTGGAATTATATCAAGAAGTATAAGTAGCAGGAGTCGAAAAGCAATTTTGCAGCTCTATACATCATTAGTAAAGCCTCGCTTAGATTATGCTGCTCAGTTTTAGTCTCCTTCTTGAAAATGATATATATTACCGACAAGTTGAATATTAAGACATGTGCAACAGTTTTGCATCTTTATTGATGAAACGTTTCTCATACACATATTAGGCTTCTTCAAATACAAAGGGAGTAGTTAAAATAAAATAAAGACGATTTAATCAATCCATGGACCTTCGAAAAAAAGTATTTGAGGAGGTCAGTCCCTCAGCCTGGAGAAGAGTTCAGCTCCATGGTCTGGAACGAAATGAAGCTGAAGCATGAGAACGGAGTCTCAAATATTGTCGAAGGTGAGGTGGAAGATCTCGATGTCGTTGTTAGGGACTGGATCCACTAGTGGAAGTAAGAAGGTGGGTCCCTCTGGAATCCTACCCTTCTCACTCATAACTACTAGATACGCGATGACCAGGAAAATGTCTTCTGTACCAAGATAACGTTGTGCTGCAGTGTCTTATAGTATTGTTGTAAATGGTATAAAATATCTACAAGTTGAAGATTAAGACACATGTGCTACAGTTGGGTATCTTTGTTGATGAAACGTTTCGCCCACATAGTAGGCTTCTTCAGTCGGTATTGTATCCCATTCTTGTACAACTTGTCAGACACTGCAACATCATGGAATCTTTCGTTCAGAGGACATCTACATAACCTTCTTCACGGTTATTACAACTATCACTAAAACTAACCCATCCCTTTGGGTATGACCTACTTCCACTGGGAAATCCCGCCTACCAGTGACTATGATCTCGTCTGCTACCCGTCCCTTTACACCTGACGTTAATATATAAGTACCAGCCTTCTTGCCTCTACTCCAGAATCTTCACGACTACGGTGCTCTTCACACCAATTCCAAGGCTGAGGGACTGATTACCTCATCTTTTGTATATAGTTCTACTGTCTTCAAATTATGTCATAGGATTTGTATTGATAAAGCCACTGGATGGCGAAACGTCTACAATAAAGATACCCAGATGTTGTACATTTGTCTTAATTTTCATCTTCTTCAGTCAAATACAAAGGGAGCAGTAGAAATTAAATAAATATCATGTAATCAGTCCATCACTCTTGGACTGATTACTTTTAACTTTCTCTAGTGGATCCCGTCCAATACAAGGTCTTCGAGATCTCCCACTTCACCTTCGACAGTATTTAAGACTCCGTTCTCATCCTTTAGCTTCATTTTTTTCCAGACCCTTCCTCGCATACATGCCGTTTCGGTCTTAGAAGTGGCCCAGTATTGCAATCTCCTTGCACTGTTTATCAAGTCAGCAGTTTACAATAATTCATCTTTGACAACCAATCATTTGCGACTCCACAAGGAGTCTCAAGGATGCTTCCTTTATTCCTAATTAAGTCTATCACTGTCCTGTTCCTGCTAATGAGATCCTTACGTCTTCCCTTGTCATTATCATTACCTTTCTTGTTACTGTCAAAACAACTAATTACATCCTGCAACAAAGCCCGAGGAAAGCACACCCTTTGCCACCTACTTCTATTCCTTAAAGAAAAATCCCTGTCCATAAATATTTACTGACTGTCCTCAGGGCGTAAAATGTTCTTATGTTTAATTGCGATCGTCGTGACTTTTTGATGGTTGGGCAACATTCACCGACGCTTGTGGTCGATGTTGGGATGTTCTCGATGGTCATCTTGCACTCATTTTGAATCACAACGAAAGAATTGGCGGTCTCCACAGCAGTCTCCTTGACCTTCCGCATCTGAAACTTCAGCCATTCCATCCCATCAGTTTCGAGACGCTGTGGATCCCATTATGTCCCACTTCTTTATTCCAGGTATAACTTTTGCACACCTTTTTAGGCTGTTGAATATAATATCTAGCTTCTACTAGCTCCTTAACCTGAAAGTGCTGTTGTATAAAATTTAAAAATGTTATCTTTACAGTTAGTAAGTGTTGATATAAACCATCCTTACGACCTCAGCAGACATGTTTGTTGCCGTGGCGGTGTTAACATTACATACACGTTATTATGAGTACTGGATTACATGTGTACAAGCGTGTATGCTGCTGTGTGGATCTGTAATTACATATGTAAAAGGATTATTGCTGGTTCCTATGTGCTTTGGTAAGTGCTGTTATATGGGAACTGGTTCCTATATGTTCTGGTGTGTGCTACTATGGGATATAATTAATCCATCCACCTAAAGATGGGAGCTGGATCCCAGGTATTCTGGTGAACTGGGTGAGAAGGGATGGATTTGAGGAAGACTTGTCTTGTTGATTATGTAGTATTCCTCCTTATGTTCCTTCTTATATTTTAAATATATTGGGGAGAAGTGTTGAATTTGAAATAGACCTACCTAGTATTGCCTAGTAGGCCTACTGCAGTGTTTCTTCACTATTATGTTCTTCTGTTTTAATTATTAGTCAGTTTATTCTCATAGTATCCGAAAGTAATTTTTAATTTTGTGGGAGTTTCGTCTTTCACAAGAAAATTCATATATATTGAATAACTAATATTTATTGTAATTGTTAATTTCAGGTTGACAAAATAGTTTTGCAAGATATAGGCATCTGGCTCAAGTCAAAACAAAAAAATGATGGATGTTTCAACAATGTTGGAAAGCTGATCCACAAAGCTATGCAGGTGAGTGTATTTTTGTCACAATGTTATTGCTCAGTATATAATAAACCTTCATGCACAGGAATTTTGGTTTTATCAATTGTTTAACCTTCAATTGAAAACACTGTAATAGAATAATTAACTGCCACTTATTTTGGAAATCCGCAACTAAATCGACTAAGCAACATAGTGAGCAAGAGACTTGTATGAGCAGCTCTGACACCATGAGCAGCTCTGACACCATGAGCAGTTCTGACACCATGAGCAGCTCTGACACCATGAGCAGCTCTGACACCATGAGCAGCTCTGACACCATGAGCAGCTCTGACACCATGAGCAGCTCTGACACACAATCACAGTAATTGTACGTCATTTGTGTTCTTAAAAAGAAATGTTTTCTCCCTCTCCTGACAGTAGCGAAGTGTGTAATGAGGAACGTGAGCGAAACTGGCAAACTTGCTTATTTAAGTCCACAATTGTGTTCTATAAACCACTAAATGTCAGTAAGAACTCATTCTCGGGAGCATAAAATAAATGACTCCTGATTCACGTATATTCCTCTCACGTATGTTTCAGTTAATTAAAAAAAAAACAGAAAAAAAGAAAATTATTAAAATTGTTCAACATTTTACTTCAGGCTTGTCCGTTATTTTGATGCGATTTTGTTATTACTTAATTTTTCTACTTATTTGCTTTGTGTTTATTTACAGTTCAGGACTTTGAGTAATTCCTACATGAAATCTAATAAACATTACCTGCACCCTCTGTATCAAAGTACAGAGTATTATCGCCACACAGCCAGATCTCAGATAAGTATGGGCGCCTAGCAGAATCTAGACTGTCACTCCCATAACCGTGGACACAAGGCTACATGCAGTGAACTTGGAAATACTTATCTGAGACCTGGCTGAGTGGCGAAAGTACTGTACACCTTGATACAGTAGTGCAGGTTTGAATGTTGTCGTGCACTGAGACATAATGTTTGTACATAATTTCACTTGTTTGCGAATTGTTAAGCATCTCAAAATCTCTTTCGAAGTTCACTGAATGTGGCAGGATTTGATAAAATAACTTACTACTAGCCTGGTGTCTCGCGGTATGGAAGCGACAATCTAGCTTCGGTTAGGTGCCCATACTTATCTGGGATCTGGCTGACTTGGCAAAAATTCTGTATATTTTGATACAAAGTGTGCAGGTTCGAAACCTGCTTTTGACAGAGAGATAATGTTTGTAAATAATTTTGCACGTTTCTGTACTCGGTTAAGTAGGATTTGGTGGTGTGGGTGCCTCTGACCTAATTTCATTCTCCTCCCCGTTTGGTATACTAGTCTCAACAAGCAGTATTTTATATTATTGTACCCACGAACGAGTGGTATTGAATCAACAACACTACGACTAGCCGAGGATTCGAACCCATGTTGTTTTGGTCCGCCTCATGGTCAGCAAAAACCACAAGACAATCCTTGGCTAGTCACAGTGTTGTAATTGATTCAATACCACTCGTTCATGGTTACAATAATATAAAATACTGCTCGTGGAGGCTAGTACACCAAACGGGTAGTAGAATGAAATTACCTCAGAGGCACCCACACAACCGTATGTCCTCGGATCAAGGTAAAACATCTAGCTCTACTGGATGCTTGATTCATGTAGGATTGCGTGGTCCTGTGGGTTAGAGCGTCATGTGGTTTTCGCTCGCCATGAGACGAGCCATAACAACATGGAGGAAATTCATGGATTATGAATCTCCTCCCGCTCCTCCGAAGTCGGAAGCGAGCCCCAGTATACAGCATGCATTTCCACTCTGGATAGCCACGCTGAGGCCCTGGAACATGAAAGTGGCTGTCCTTGGGTCTCTGGTGGTGTCGATGAGTCTGGAACCCAGTTCTTTAAGGAAACGTGTGGGATTTTTTTCCCATGATTCTAAGGTCTCTGATCCCACTGGGATAAATTGATACTGTTAGCTTATGTCCCTGTACTTGCCGATCTTGTACTCCTCTCTGTGGTCAGCAGCTCCTCCCTGTCGCCCGACACTGTGATGGATGTAGGTGCCAGCCAGCGCCGACACACAGGTATGGACCCATGCTAAGAGCTTGCCATTCTTCCAAGGATAGATGTTGATCCAATCGGGGCGGTTTGCTGGGTTGTGGTTATTGTTGGCTGCTAGTGATTGGGGCTCTCTCTCGGCTGGGCATCCAGCTGTAGCAAGGGTTCTCTTTATGATGTCGTTGACCTCATTGTGTGTTGCATGCCAGCCATTGGTTTTGGAACAGTTAAGACAATGTAGAACATATTGGTCGGCTTGCTCATCACCGCAAATACACATAAATTCTGTGTGAATTGGGGCAGCAAGGCGGAGAGCCAAAGCAATACGGAGGGTCTCAGGGTGGAGGCGTGTCCCCATTGCCGAAATGGGAACTGTTTTGAGGAAGTCCCCATAGTGAATTGCACCCACAGCTTGGAGATGGGCAGTCTCCAAGTCTGATGTTGCAGCCCAAAGCATGTTGGCAAGCACCTTTACAGCGATGGGGCCATCCAAGCTTGACTGTTTGTAGGGCAGTGCTGCACTAGGTTTTGGTGCTGGAGCAGCAAGAGTCTCATATTCAGTGATGGCAATTTGGGGGTAGAACTGTAGGGTAACTGGGATTCCTCTGAGTCACCTGAGGAAGTGGGAAAGAATCATGTCCCTAATTAACTCTTTGAGGGCTAGGAAGAGGATAGGAAACGCTGGGCTGGGGAGATCTGGGAGGCATTTGGTACTCCAGGCACCCGAAGCTGACGTGATCGAGGTGTTCAATCCTGCTCCATCTTCTGAGGTGAGATTTCTTCTAGGATGATCGATAGGAAGAGTTCTATTGCCATCGAAGTTTAACCTAACGGAGCATCTCAGGAATTTTAGGTCATTTTGGGATTGACAGGCACCTGTGATATATAATAGGATATATATATATATATATATACTATATATATAGTATATATATATATATATGTCTAGCCGATTAGAACTCGTTTTGGCAAATAGCAACGCTCACTGCCATTAAGACAGTGAAAATTTGTGATGCAATAATTTCCTAAATCATTCTGAACATAATAAAATATATTTCATTGTGTTTGTTTATTATTAAATTAATGTTAACTATCTAAAATATATTTAGTTGGTTAGGCTAAATTAAATTCGCTTGTTGTAATAAGGTTAGTAGGTTTTCAACTTGGTACAAATATAATTTACATTAACATAAATGAAAAATATATCTTTAAACGTATAGAAAATTTATAAGGACTTAATTTTAGATGAGTTTCAATGACCAGTTTACCTAATCGCACGACTATATATATATATATATATATATGTCGTGCCGATTAGTAAAACTTGCATTTTGGCTTAAATAGCAACGTCACCTTGCCATATAAGACAAGTGAAAATTTGTGTATGCAATAATTTCGCCAAAATCATTCTGAACATAACAAAAAATATATTTCATTGTGTTTGTTTGTTATTAAATTAATGTTAACGTATCTAAAATATATTTAGTTGGGTTAGGCTAAATTAAATTGCGCTTGTTGTAATAAGGTTAGGTAGGTTTTCAAAGTTTCTCTTGGTACAAAATTATAAATTCTTACATTAACATAAATGAAAAAATATATCTTTAAACGTATAAGAGAAAATTTTAGAAAGGACTTAATTTTAGATGAGTTCTTGCTAATTGACCAGTTTTACCTAATCGGCACGACATATATATATATATATATATATATTATATATATATATATATGTCGTGATTAGCTAAATACAACGGTCACTTAGCATAAAGCATCTAAAATTAAGGCTTCTAAAATTTTCTTCTTATACGTTAAAGATATATTTTTTTCATTGTATGTTATGTAAATTTAATTTCTTACCAAGAATAATTTAGATACTAAGCTATATAAAGCGCTTGTTTAGCTAATCCAGGTTAGTAGTAATTTTTGACGTACAAATTTAATTTTAATAACAAAACAAAAATATATCTTTACGTATAAGAAAATTTAGAAAGACTTATTTAGATGAGTTCTTGCTATTGACCAGTTTTCCTTAATGGCAAGGTACATATAATATATATATACTATATATATATATATATATATATATATATATATATATATATATATATATATATATATATATATATATATATATATATATATTTCACAGTAGTTGTTCTGGTAGACAGCAACCACCCAGGGAGGTACTACCGTCCTGGCAAGTGAGTGTAAAACGAAAGTCTGTATTTGTTTTACATGATGGTAGGATTGCTGGTGTCTATTTTCTGTCTCATAAACATGCAAGATTTCAGGTATGTCTTGCTACTTCTACTTACACTTAGGTCACGCTACACATACATTCACACGTTTATGTACAAACACTCATCTGAGTTTTCTTTGATCTTATCTTAATAGTTCTTGTTCTTATTGCTTTCCTTTCATATCCATGGTGAAGTGGAATAACACTCTTTCCTCCGTAAGCCATGCGTGTTGTAAAAGTCAACTAAAATGGCAGGGACAATGAGCTAGTAACCCCTTTTCCTGTATAGCTTTACTAAAAAGAAAAAGAAGAAAACCGTCAAAGTGGGATGTTTGAATGTGCGTGGATGTTGTGCGAATGATAAGAAAGAGATAATTGTAGATGTTATGAATGAAAAGAAGCTGGATGTCCTGGTTTTAAGTGAGACAAAGCTGAAGGGGGTAGGAGAGTTTTAGTGGGGAGAAATAAATGGGATTAGGTCAAGGGTTTCAAATAGAGTTAGAGCTAAAGAAGGAGTGGCAATAATGTTGAATAATCAGTTATGGCAGGTAAAGAGGGGATATAAATGTATAAATTCAAGGATTATGTGGAGTAAAACAAAGGTTGGATATGAAAAGTGGGTTATAGTAAGTGTTTATGCACCTGGAGAAGAGAGAAGTGTAGAGGAGAGAGAGATTTTGGGAAATGTTGAGTGAGTGTGTGGGGAGTTTTGAACCAAGTGAGAGAGTAATTGTGGTTGGGGATCTTAATGTTAAAGTGGGTAAAAATGTTGTGGAGGGAGTAATAGGTACATTTAAGGAGCCAGGGGTACATGTAAATGGTGAACCGTTAATTGAACTATGTGTAGAATGAAGTTTGGTAATAAGTAATACATATTTTATGAAAAAGAGGATAAATAAGTATTACAACCTCAGGTTCAATGGCCTATTAACCTGAGTGTAAAAGGGAGCTTGGATCAAAGAAACACAGTAGAAAATGCTTTGAATTTGTATTTCCTTTACCAAGCAATTATGATTATATAAGACTTTTGTCTTTTCCTTCACCAAGTAAACAGAAAAGGGCTTTACACATATGTACACTATATACAGAAAGAGTAGTATTTAGTGCATGCCACGGTTGTCAAGGCTAAATAGCAGCCAAAAGACAGAGACAACCTTCCACAACCAGCTCAATGCAGGAATTCCAATGACAAACTGTGAGTGGTATCCACATCACCTTTGTCATTGTCAAACTCGCATTATAATTGGCTGAACCGAGTCGTTGATTTGATGATGGGGCCCCATCGCCAAACCCTTAACGATGGTTCGCTGGTTGGAGGGGAGCCTATGTGGGTGTGTTTAACATGCTCCGAATAAAGGTTACATACTCTTTGCATGCAACAATAAGTATACAAGGTATGATATAGCACGTAATGAAAGTAGTTTGTTAGATTATGTATTGGTGGATAAAAGGTTGATGTGTAGGCTTCAGGATGTACATGTTTATAGAGGGGCAACGGATATATCGGATCATTATTTAGTTGTAGCTACAGTTAAAGTAAAAGGTAGATGGGACAAAAAGAAAATGGCAACAGCAAGTAAGAGAGAGGTAAAAGTGTATAAACTAAGGGAGGAGGAAGTTAGGGTGAGATTTAAGCAGAAAGGTGGGCTAGTGCAAGTATAAGTAGTGGGGGGGAAGGGTTGAAGAGATTTGGGATAGTTTTAAAAATACAGTATTAGAATGTGGGGCAGAAGTTTGTGGCTATATGAGGGTGGGTGCAGGAGGAAAAAGGAGTGAGTGGTGGAATGAAGAAGTAAAGGGTGTGATAAAAGAGAAAAAGGTAGCTTATGAGAGGTTTTTACAAAACAGAAGTGTTAATAGAAGAGCAGAGTATATGGAGAGTAAAAGAAAGGTGAAGAGAGTGCAAAAGAAGAGCAGATGAAAGAATGGGAGAGGCTCTGTCAAGAAATTTTGCTGAAAACAAGAAAAAATTTTGGAGTGAGAAAAACAAGGTAAGAAAGCCTAGGGAGCGAATGGATTTGTCAATTAAAAACAGAGTAGGGGAGTTAGTAGATGGGGAGTTGGAGGTATTGGGTAGATAACATAAGAAAGGAGGAACACTGCAACAGGCCTACTGGCCCACACTTGGCAGGTCCATGTCAAAACCAACCCACCAATAAAAATATTTGTCCAATCCAATCCCTCTCACTCACAAGAACACAGAAATAAGGAACAATGCAGCAAGCCAACTGGTCCACACTAGGTAGGTCCCCCTAAATCCCGAAACCAATGCCACAAATAAAAACTCCTTCCCAACCCATCTTCTCCATCCATGGAATATGCTTTGATAATCAGGGCACTATAAAATAGGGTACTGAAGGTGCTGAAGCACCTGGTTCACCACAAGAGCACCAAAGGAGCTGAAGCACCTGGTCCATCACTAGGGCACTGAATGAGCCGAAGCACATGATCCATCACCAGGGCGTTGTAGGAGCTGAAGCGCATGTTCCATCACCAAGGCATAATAGGAGCCGAAGCACCTGGTCCATCACCAGGGCACTGAATGAGCCTAAGCACCTGGTCCATCACCATGGCACTGAGGGAGCCAAAGCACCTGGTCCATCACCAGGGCACTGAATGAGCCGAAGTACCTGGTCCATCACCAGGGCACTGAATGAGCAGAAGTACCTGGTCCATCACCAGGCCGTTAAAGGAACAGAATCACCTGGTCCAACACCAGGGAACTGAGGGAGCCGAAGCACCTGGTCCATCACCAGGACACTGAAGGAGCAGAATCACCTGGTCCATCACCAGGGCACTGAGGGAGCCAAAGCACTTGGTCCATCAAAAGGGCACTGTATGATATCGGGAATATTTTGAGGAACTTTTAAATGTCGATGAAAAAAAGGAGGCGGTAATTTCATGCACTGGGCAGGGAGGTACAACATCGTTTAGGAGTGAAGAAGAGCAGGATGTGAGTGTGGGGGAGGTGCGTGAGGCATTACGTTGAACGAAAGGGGGTAAAGCAGCTGGAACTGATGGGATCATGACAGAAATGTTAAAAGCAGGGGAGGATATAGTGTTGGAGAGGTTGGTATTGTTGTTTAATGAATGTATAAAAGAGGGGAAGGTACCTAGGGATTAGCAGAGAGCATGTATACTTCCTTTATATAAAGGGAAGGGGGATAAAAGAGGTTGTAAGAATTATAGGGGAATAAGTTTACTGAGTATACCAAGTAAAGTGTACGGTAGGGTTATTGTTGAAAGAATTAGAGGTAAGACAGAGAGTAGGATTGCAGATGAGCAAGGAGGCTTTAGAGTGGGTACGGGATGTGTAGATCAAGTGTTTACATTGACGCATATATGTGAACAGTATTTAGATAAAGGTAGGAAAGTTTTCATTGCATTTATGGATTTAGAAAAGGTATATGATAGAGTCGATAGTGGAGCAATGTTGCAAGTGTATGGAATAGGTAGTAAGTTACTGAATGTTGTAAAGAGTTTTTATGAGGATAGTGAGGCTCAGGTTAGGGTGTGTAGGAGAGAGGGAGATTACTTCCCGGTAAAAGTAGGTCTTAGACAGGGATGTGTAATGTCACCATGGTTGTTTAATATATTTATAGATGGGGTTGTAAAAGAAGTAAATGCTAGGGTGTTGGGGAGAGGAGTGGGATTAAATTATGGGGAATTAAATACAAAATGGGAGTTGACACAGTTACTTTTTGCTGATGATACTTATGGGAGATTCTAAAGAAAAGTTGAAAAGGTTAGTGGAAGAGTTTGGGAGAGTGTGTAAAGGTAGAAAGTTGAAAGTGAATATAGATTAGAGTAAGGTGATGAGGGTATCAAACGATTTAAATAAAGAAAAATTGGATATCACATTGGAGAGAGGGATTATGGAAGAAGTGAATGTTTTCAGATATTTGGGAGTTGACTTGTCAGTGGATGGGTTTATGAAGGATGAGGTTAACCATAGAATTGATGAAGGAAAAAAGGTGAGTGGTGCGTTAAGGTATCTGTGGAGACAAAAAACGTTATCCATGGAGGCAAAGAAGGGAATGTACGAAAGTATAGTGGTACCAACACTCTTATATGGGTGTGAGGCATGGGTTGTAAATGCTGCAGCGAGGAGGAGGCTGG
This sequence comes from Cherax destructor, assembly GCA_009830355.1. Taxonomy (NCBI): domain Eukaryota; kingdom Metazoa; phylum Arthropoda; class Malacostraca; order Decapoda; family Parastacidae; genus Cherax; species Cherax destructor. The sequence goes on along the minus strand of WNWK01014267.1, from coordinate 38,022 downwards.
AGGCAGTGGAGATGTCCTGTCTATGGGCAATGTGTGGTGTAAATATTATGCAGAAAATTCGGAATGTGGAAATTAGGAGGTGTGGAGTTACTAAAAGTATTTGTCAGAGGGCTGAAGAGTAGTTGTTGAGGTGGTTTGGTCATTTAGAGAGAATGGATCAAAGTAGAATGACTTGGAGAGCGTATAAATGTGTATGGTAAGGAAGGCGGGGTAGGGGTAGTCCTCGAAAAGGTTGAAGGGAGGGGGTAAAGGAGTTTTTTTAGGCGAGGGGCTTGGACTTCCAGCAAGCATGTGTGAGCGTGTTAGATAGGAGTGAATGGAGCCGAATGGTTTTTGGGACATGACGAGCTGTTGGAGTGTGAGCAGGGGAACATTTTGTGAAGGGATTCAGGGAAACTAGTTAATTGATTTAGTTGGACTTGAGTCCTGGAAATGGGAAGTACAATGCCTGCACTTTAAAGGAGGGGTCTGGGATAGTGACAGCTGGGAGGGACTATTCTCAGCTGTCGTATCTGAGCGCCTCTGCAAAGACAGTGATTATGTATGAGTGAGGTGAAAGTGTTGAATGATGATGAAAGTATTTTCTTTTTGGGGATTTTCTTTCTTTTTGGGTAACCCTGCCTCGGTGGGAGACGGCCGACTTGTTGAAAAAAAAAATATATATATATACAGAACAACTACTGTGAAAAAAAATAGAGAAATTCCAAATGCTTTCGTGACTTCTCACATTATCAAGGAACTTTAAAAACAAAAGGTTAACAGGAAGACATATAATGACGAGACTACACCTCACTGCCACCCCACATCAGGTAGGTAGTCGGTGGTCCCTGAAACACAACTTATATTCTACCCAAAAATTTGTCTAATGTACTTTAAATTCTTCCCAAATTTTATTAATTATAATTGAATCCAATTTATATAAACCAAAAGAAATATTCATATTATTTTCAAAACTACTTTTTATGAAACATGATTCTATTATATTCCTCTCAACCATGGACTTGCTTGATATAACTTTCTCAGCATTTTGAAAATCAATTGGATAGTTAAAATCTCTAACATAAATAAACAGAGCATTAGAGTTTTGTCCACTTCTAATGCTATATTTATGTTGTTTTTACCTAAGTTCAAAACTTTTACCAGTTTGACCGTAATAAACTTTATAACATATATATGCAGAATAACCACTACGAAAAATAGTGAAATTCCAAGCCCTTTCTTGGTTTCGAGAAGTCACAAAGGCTCTTGAAATTTCAATATCTTTTCACAGTGGTTTTTATGCATATTGCGATATCACATGGAGGTTTCTCGAACAAAAAATATGTGTGCGAATGTGACTGATGGACAATACAGAATGTATGTATAATGTTGGTGGAGACCGGGGTCCTGGCACGGGTGCCATGACACGTCTCGGGCAATACAGGGACATGAAGGGGTATATATGGGTACAAGCATAATTATATTATGGCATGCATAATATGACTCACGAAATCGTAATGACTCGATTGCAAACAAACCATACCACGGGTGGGGTTCGAACCCCACCCGTGGTATGGTAAGCATAATATAATTGAGGATAGCAGTAGAAGTACATGTGGTAGTAGTAGTAGTTGTAGTATTTGTGGTGGTAGTAGTAGTAGTAGTAGTTGTAGTATTCGTGATGGTAGTAGTAGAAGTAGTTGTAGTACTTGTAGTAGTAGTATAGTGGCAGCAGCAGTAGCTATGTGATAATGAGGTTTATTGCTTTGATGAGAATTCTTGCTAATACTTCAGAGATAAAGCTACCTTTATTCTGATTAATTGTGTTACAATAATGATTAATGATGATTCGAGTAATTTACGTCTACGAGAATTGGGTTCTTTAATCACTAGGCGGGAGTCGTTGAATTTCATCAGGTGGTTGGCGGAATTCTGGTGTTGTACGCAGACAATGTACAACATATTGAGGGTAAATGTACCAGCCTTTGTTTATGTGAATTGTCCACTTCAATGATATCTCTCATTCTACGTCTTTCAAGAGAGTGAAGATTCAAGGCTCTAAGCCTATCGTCATAAGATAGATTCCTTATACAGTGAATCAACTTTATGATCCCTCTCTTCATGTTCTCCAGTGAATTTATATCCATTCTGTGGTAGGAAGACCACACCTGAGCTGCATAAGCTAATTGAGAGTTTACTAGGGATGTATAGAGCTGTAAAATAACTTATGGACTATTGTTACTTATATTTTTTTTATATAAATCCAAGTAATCTGTTAGCTTTATTTGCGCACATTTAGGCACTGTTGTCTTGGCTTCAGATTTCAAATTCTACATCTCCTAGTTTATAACTTTGAGAATTATTTTCATCCCTAAGGACTAGGACTTTACACGTGTCCACATTGAACTTCATCTTCCACTTTTCAGACCAAGACATTAATTTGTCCAAATCCTCCTGGAGTTCATTGGTATCCTCCTCCGTATTAATCATTCGGCATATTTTTGTATCAGCAAATTTACTCATGTCACCTGCAAAGCCTTCATGAATATCATTAATGTAAATGATGAACAACAGTTTGCCCAAAATTGATCCTTGTGGAACTTAACTAATGACCGGTTCCCATTTAGATTTGACCACTTTAATGGAAACTCTGCTTTCTATTGGTAAGCCATGGCTCGATTCTTGTTAGAACTTTACCTACTATACCATGAGCTGCCACTTTTCATAAGAGTCTTTCGTGTGGTACTCTATCGAAAGCTTTACTGAAATCCAAATAAACAACTTCATATTATTTTATCATTGTCTACTGCCTCAAATTCTTTATTGAAGAACATCAGTAAATTTTCAGGCAGGAACGACCTCTCGTGAACCCATGCTGAGATTTATTAATCAAATTATACTCGTTAAGGTGGCTAATAATTTCAGCTATAATTGATTATAATAATTTGCATTCCATAGATGTCAGGCTTATTATTAAGCTTATTAGCCATCTTCTACATCTCTGACACTACACCAGTCTGGATGGACGCAATAAACACGCTTGTTAGAGGCTAAGTTCCAATTTGCATTCTTTCAGATCCCTTGAAAACAATTCGTCAGGGCCCTGGGACTTATTTTGTTTCAGTTTATCTACTTGTTTGATAACAATGTCCCTCATGATGATAATATTACTCAATTTATTGTCTTCAAGAACTGAACAGTTAAATGCTGGGATATTATTTACGTTTTCTTGTGTAAAGTCTGACAAGAAATAATCAATAAACAATGGTTCTACTTTTTTCCTGACTTTTGTCCTGTACACTTGAAAGAACCCTTTTGGATTAGTCTTTGATTCATTAGCAACTTTATTTTCATAGTCACATTTAGTCTTTATAATCCCCTTTTTAACTTCTCTTTTAAAATGAACATATTGGTCAATAAGATTAACCTTTCCTCTTTTGATATGCCCATAAATTCTATTTTTCTCCATTTCAGATCGTTCTTATTTGACCTAATTTCTCTCTAGGGAATATATATACTCTGTGCATGTTGTATAGTATTAAGAAAAGAAATCATAAATGCAGATCCCCTTGTTATCGCCATCGTCAATAAAATCATTAGGTAGATTACCCTAGTCGAGATTAGACAGGTGTTCCCTAAGTCCATTATAATCGGCAGAACGAAAATCGAGAGCTTTTACTGTACAATCCTTATTTGTGGTCACTTGCGCCAAGCTCTCAATGATCTCTCGATTATTAACGAGGGTTTCTTTATTTGACAAGACTAGGTCGTGCAAATTATTACCTCTGGTTTCAGAAAGCAGTCCTGAACTAATTCCAGGAAGTCACTGAACTCCAGATTACCGGTCAAGGAAGCTTTATCAAATTGACTAAAGTTGAAATTTCCTACTATTACTACGTTATTGTGTCCAGAAGCCCTAACAATTTCGTCCTAAAGAAGTCTCCTCTGTCGCTTTCTAAGATCGGTATATTACACTAAAATTAGTTTTCTCGACTTTCTAGAAATTCTACCCAAACAGATTCTGTTACTAATCCATCTATTTTTATACCTGTTTTTGTGCAACAATTTATATTTTCTCGTAAATATAATCCTACACCACTCCCACTTTCCCGTTATATCTATCTACATGGAATAACTTAAACCCTTGAATATGGCACTCGGCAATCATGCCTTAACTCTTTAAATTATAACATGTTTCAGTTATTGCAATAGCATTAAAGTTCCTCGCACACTCTACCAGATGTAATTAAATAATTTTATTTCTAGTGCTTCGACTATTAGTATAAAATACGTTAGTGTGTTTTTTCTTCTGCACCTTTTTCCTATACAGCTTTGCTTTTCCACAATTTCTGTTAGCATCATTACCAAGTGTTACTCGATGATTGTTATTCTTAAAATTCTTTATCAAGGCCTAAATCAATATTTCTATTATCATTATTTTCCCTTCTTAAACTTATACCTCTAACTAATCCTAGTTTAAAGCCCTAATAACACCCACCCTCAACTGAACTAGAGAGAAAACAAACACCTGCCTGGATAAGTGAACCCCATCCCTGGCATACATGTCATTTCCGCCGTGGTACTGCATTACAGTGTTTGTCCAGCCAACACTTAATACCAATTGCTCTGGACAGACATTCATTTCCAATACTCCTTTCTGGCAAAATGCGACATATAACAGGGCTCCCTCCTTTCTCTGTAATAATGTCTATTGCTGTCCTGTATCTTCTAACTAAATCATCACTTCTACGCTTGCCAACATCATTGCCTCCAGCACTGAGGCAGATAACAGGATTGGTCCCATTACCGTTCATGATGTTGTCAAGACGGCTAACAATATCCTCCATCCCAGCCCAGGAAAACAAACCCTCTGTATCCTACTCCTATCCTTCAAGCAGAAGACCCTATCCATGTACCTAATCTGACTGGCCTCAACAATCACAATGTTCTTTCCTCAATCGGTGTACAACCTGACGTTACTAGTAGTAAATTCACATTCGTCGGGTAACACGGAGAATGGGTTTGAAGTTTCCACAGCAGTCTCCTGGTTCTTCGTCGTATCCGCTTCTCCACCCGTCCTCTTGATCCTCAGCTTCGTTTCATGCTGTCGGGCCACTGCCCAGGTTCCTTTCTTGACCTGATTATTCACAACAGGAGGATTACTACGAATCCTTTTGTTTTCCTCAGTCAATCGCCATATCTCGAGCTCTGCCTCACTCAGCTTCTTAAGCTGCTGGTAGAGTTGCTCAATAGTGGACAAATTGGTTAAGTTTCACAGAAAGCACAATAGACAAGTTTTCACAGGAGCAAGATCCACGCTACCACTGAACAACCATGCCACCACTGTCCAACTTTTTCCCACAGATACCTAAGAATTTTTCTTCAATACCTCAGGTACTAATCAAACACAGACCTGAATGAAGAATTAGACACATATCCAACATCTGGGCTTCTTTATTTGTAGACGTTTCGCCAACCAGTGGCTTTATCAGTACTTTTTTGGGTTATCCTAGGTTCGCGACATATATGTTGCTATGTATGATAATCTATGTAACTGTATTTGTGTATACCTGAATAAACTTACTTACTTAATACAAGGACATAATGTGAAGAATTCTATACAAAAGATTAGGTAATCAGTTCCTCAGCCTTGGAGATGGTGACGAGCACAGTAGTCCAATCTCTTTTTAAAGCTACCTAAGGTCTTATCCTACTTGGCAGATTGTTCCACGCATAGATAAATCTGAATTGATCTAATTTAAAACCGTTTTTCTTGTTCTTATTTGATTAGAAATCCTCAGTACTTTATTTATCGCCTTCATTTAATACCATCATTCACTTATGAACGTCAATGATATCTCCTCTCATTCTACGTTCACAAGAGAATGATGGCTCAAGGTTCTCAGTCTGTCGTCATATACAGTGGAATAATTTAGTCATTCTTCTCTGAATATTCTCAATTGAATTTAAATCCATTCTGTAGTATTGCGACCAAAACTGAGCTGCATAATCTCAGTGAGGCCTTACTATAGTAATCTGCTAGAATTACAGTTAAGCACTGTTGTCTTGGCTTCAGATTTCTGTTTACCATGACACCTAGGTCTTTTTTCACTTTCTGTATAATTAAGCTCTACATCACCCTCTGTGCTGAGCACCAGACACACGCGCTTCCTACTTGTTCTCACATAGATGTCCTTCATTTTTCAATAATGGGGGTTAAACAAAGTAGGGAGTAATTACTTTGTAAAGAATTTTAGAATAGCAATAACCTCTTACAGTCAAAGTTCATAGATATCTCTCTTGTAGGGTGAAAGTGACACCAGAAGCTCCTATGTACCCGTGACGGCTTATGTGATGATCGCTATGCTTGAGGCCAATGATGAAACGCTTAGCTCCTCCATTTTTAAGGCTGCTCAGTGTCTAAAGGCTGACACTACTCACGATACCTACACCTTGGCACTGAAGGCCTATGCTTTCTCCCTGGCTAAACATTCTGAGGCCAAAACCGTTCTTCAACAGTTGCTTAACAAGGCCACCACATATAAGAACTCAACCTACTGGAAGCTGCTCAAGGACTCAGGTATTATTGGCGAGAACAAGAAATACATGATATGAAAATAATTTTTTTTGAAGAGTTAAAGATTTCAAACAGAAAAACAAAAAATAATCTAAATATTTTAGTAACAAAATAAGTATTATTATTATTGAGTTAACTCTGCCCTCATGGGAACTTTAACTTCGTTCATTGTACATATTATCATTCTTTCCTACTTACGCTCCCCCCAAAAAATTATTTAATAATTGGTGTAAGTATCCGATATTTACTTCGGTTAACTGCCATCTCTTAAACATACATTTTAAAAAAAAACTCTTTTAATTTATGTACAAAAAACATGTATTGTTAGGTAAATCTAAGGCCGTGGCAGTGGAGACAGCTGGGTATGCAATCCTGGCTATGATGACCCTGGATGAAGTGCAATACCGTGAGCAAGCAACGAAGGTGGTCAGATGGCTGGCAGCTGAAAGGAACGGACAGGGAGGATTCTACACCACACAGGTAAGTTCCTCCTTGTAACACTAGTCTGTTAAGACACCATTGAAAAATCACGCCCATGTCAGACGAAGTCATCGTCGTTGTTTTGTTCTCAGTGTAGACTCTCTCATGCTGCCTCAGTGTAGACTCTCTCATGCTGCCTCAGTGTAGACTCTCTCATGCTGCCTCAGTGTAGACTCTCTCATGCTGCCTCAGTGTAGACTCTCTCATGCTGCCTCAGTGTAGACTCTCTCATGCTGCCTCAGTGTAGAATCTCTCATGCTGCCTCAGTGTAGAATCTCTCATGCTGCCTCAGTGTAGACTCTCTCATGCTGCCTCAGTGTAGACTCTCTCATGCTGCCTCAGTGTAGACTCTCATGCTGCCTCAGTGTAGACTCTCTCATGCTGCCTCAGTGTAGACTCTCTCATGCTGCCTCAGTGTAGAATCTCTCATGCTGCCTCAGTGTAGACTCTCTCATGCTGCCTCAGTGTAGACTCTCTCATGCTGCCTCAGTGTAGACTCTCTCATGCTGCCTCAGTGTAGACTCTCATGCTGCCTCACCATACTAATGTTTCAGTGTCTAAAACTAAACTTGTAGCGCCAACTTTGATCTACGCCGACTTTATATTTTCGTTCTTCATGACCTGGTCAATGATCTGACCGGGTCGTAATGATGCATGACCTGGTCTATGTGCATGACCTGGGTGTAATGATGCATGACCTGGGTCGTAATGTTGCATGACCTGGGTCGTAATGTATGCATGACCTGGGTCGTAATGATGCATGACCTGGGTCGTAATGTGCATGACTGGGTCGTAATGATGCATGACCTGGGTCGTAATGCTGCATGACCTGGGTCGTAATGATGCATGACCTGGGTCGTAATGATGCATGACCTGGGTCGTAATGATGCATGACCTGGGTCGTAATGATGCATGACCTGGGTCGTAATGTTGCATGACCTGGGTCGTAATGATGCATGACCTGGGTCGTAATGATGCATGACTGGGTCGTTATGATGCATGACCTGGGTCGTAATGTTGCATGACCTGGGTCGTAATGATGCATGACCTGGGTCGTAATGCTGCATGACCTGGGTCGTAATGATGCATGACCTGGGTCGTAGATGACTGCATGACCTGGGTCGTAATGCTGCATGACCTGGGTCGTAATGATGGCATGACCTGGTCGTAATGCTGCATGACCTGGGTCGTAATGATGCATGACCTGGGTCGTAATGTCGCGATGACCTGGGTCGTAATGCTGCATGACCTGGGTCGTAATGATGCATGACCTCGTGTAGACTCGTAATGATGCATGACCTGGGTCGTAATGTGCATGACCTGGGTCGTAATGATGCATGACCTGGGTCGTAATGATGCATGACCTGGGTCGTAATGTTGCATGACCTGGGTCGTAATGATGCATGACCTGGGTCGTAATGATGCATGACCTGGGTCGTAATGTTGCATGACCTGGGTCGTAATGATGCATGACCTGGGTCGTAATGATGCATGACCTGGGTGTAATTGCATGACCTGGGTCGTAATGATGCATGACCTGGGTCGTAATGATGCATGACCTGGGTCGTAATGCTGCATGACCTGGGTCGTAATGCTGCATGACCTGGGTCGTAATGATGCATGACCTGGGTCGTAATGCTGCATGACCTGGGTCGTAATGATGCATGACCTGGGTCGTAATGATGCATGACCTGGGTCGTAATGATGCATGACCTGGGTCGTAATGATGCATGACCTGGGTCGTAATGATGCATGACCTGGGTCGTAATGATGCATGACCTGGGTCGTAATGCTGCATGACCTGGGTCGTAATGCTGCATGACCTGGGTCGTAATGCTGCATGACCTGGGTCGTAATGCTGCATGACCTGGGTCGTAATGCTGCATGACCTGGGTCGTAATGTGCATGACCTGGAGGTACCGTAATGATGCATGACCTAGGTCGTAATGAGCATGACCTGGGTCGTATGATGCATGACCTGGGTCGTAATGATGCATGACCTGGGTCGTAATGATGCATGACCTGGGTCGTAATGCTGCATGACCTGGGTCGTAATGATGCATGACCTGGGTCGTAATGATGCATGACCTGGGTCGTAATGATGCATGACCTGGGTCGTAATGATGCATGACCTGGGTCGTAATGATGCATGACCTGGGTCGTAATGCTGCATGACCTGGGTCGTAATGCTGCATGACCTGGGTCGTAATGCTGCATGACCTGGGTCGTAATGCTGCATGACCTGGGTCGTAATGCTGCATGACCTGGGTCGTAATGCTGCATGACCTGGGTCGTAATGCTGCATGACCTGGGTCGTAATGCTGCATGACCTGGGTCGTAATGCTGCATGACCTGGGTCGTAATGATGCATGACCTGGGTCGTAATGACACATGACCTGGGTCGTATTGATGCATGACCTGGGTCGTAATGATGCATGACCTGGGTCGTAATGATGCATGACCTGGGTCGTAATGATGCATGACCTGGGTCGTAATGATGCATGACCTGGGTCGTAATGATGCATGACCTGGGTCGTAATGATGCATGACCTGGGTCGATTGATGCATGACCTGGGTCGTATTGATGCATGACCTGGGTCGTATTGATGCATGACCTGGGTCGTAATGATGCATGACCTGGGTCGTAATTTTGGTTGCTCTCAGCTGATCTTAATAATTCATCATGCAATATTTTTAAATTTAACGAACAATATTTTGGTTGTTAATGATTAAAAAAACTCCTAATGTACCTGAATGTTACTTAAAATTTAAAGGTATCATATTATGTGTTTGAATATGTGTGTGTATATATAAATATCGTGCCGAATCGGTAAAACGTGGATTTTGGCTTAAATATCAACGCTCTTCTTGCCGAATAAGGTAAGCGAAAATTTGTGTATGCAATAATTTCGCAGAAATCATTTTGAACATAACGAAAAAAATATACTTCATTGTGTTTCTTTAATATTAAATTATTGTAAACTTATCTAAAATATATATACAGTAGCTTGGTTAGGCTAAATTAAATTGCGCTTGTTATAATAGGGTTAGGTAAGTTTTCTAAGGTTCTTTGGAACAAAATTATTAAATTTTACATTAACATAAATGAAAAAAAAGGTGTTTAAACGTATAAGAGAAAATTTTAGAGATGACTTAATTTTAAACGAGTTCTTGCTAATTGACCAGTTTTACCTATTCGGCACCACACACACACACACACACACACACAAGGGGACACAGTTTGAAGTTGAAGACTCAGATGAATCACAGGGATGTTAGGAAGTATTTCTTCAGCCACATAGGGTCAGGAAGTGGAATAGTTTGGGAAGCGATGTAGTGGAGGCAGGATCCATTCATAGCTTTAAGAAGAGGTATGATAAAGCTCATGGCGCAGGGAGAGTGACCTAGTAGCGGCCAGTGAAGAGGTGGGGCCAGGAGCTATGAATCGACCCCTGCACCCACAACTAGGTGAGTAACACAACACACACAACACATATATATATATATATATATATATATATATATATATATATATATATATATATATAATATATATATATATTTTTTTATATTTTTATATTTTTTTTTTTTATTTATGTTAATGTAAGAATTTATAATTTTGTACCAAGATAAACTTTGAAAACCTACCTAACCTTATTACAACAAGCGCAATTTAATTTAGCCTAACCCAACTAAATATATTTTAGATACGTTAACATTAATTTAATAATAAACAAACACAATGAAATATATTTTTTTCGTTATGTTCAGAATGATTTTGGCGAAATTATTGCATACACAAATTTTCACTTGTCTTATATGGCAAGGTGAGCGTTGCTATTTAAGCCAAAATCGCAAGTTTTACCTAATCGGCACGACATATATATATATATATATTATGATTTCTAACTTAACGAATGTATCTTAAATTTTTCCCAAATAATATTAAATATAAAGGAATCTAATTTGTATAATTCTAAGTTTGATTCTGTTACATTTCCGTCAAGGCTTGATGCCTTTTGATACATGCTTGATGCTTTTTGAAAAGTAATTGGATTTTAAAATATCTCACATGAATAAGCAGAGCATAAAACTCTTGTCCAACTCTAATGTTATATTTATGTTGTAATCTTAGTTCAAGGCTTTTACCAGTTTGACGCTAATTAACTTGATCACATTTTGTTAAAGGAATCTTGTAAACACAGCCTTCAACATTAAATGCAAGTTAGATTTCAAACTTTTACGTAGAGAAGGTATATCAAGAAAGTTTTCATTGTAAGAGAGAACCAACATATTCTTGGTTCAATAAGCATATTTGTCCTCGTTTTAAAATATAAAAAGTATTTCTAGATATTTAGTTAGTAGTTAGGTATTTACATTTACTTATTATCATTTATTTTTCATAATTTTTCATTCCTATTTTAAATAGAAATACAAGTTAAGTGTTTATATTCAGAATTAAAAAAAAACAGTGTGAGTTGGACAGTGAATGTGTGTTGTGGTGGAGAGCTATGCATTCTTGCGAATATTTACGTCTTCGTAATGTTTTCACTACAGATAAGTGCGAGCTGGTTAATAAATCTTAAGTTTATAGGATCAGCGTCGGACATTTGTACCTAGTTCCGGAGCCGGCACGGGTACCTTAGGTACCAAATACCTAGCGACCGGTGATTGGCAAGGTGAGGCTGGAGAACCAAACCCAGAGAAGACCTCCACTATCTCACGCTCTTCAAAGATTTAGATGCAGTCATTGTCACAGGCTGGGTCACGCAAGCAATGTTTTCGTGTCTGCAACGTTCACAGGCTGGGTCACGCAAGCAATGTTTTCGTGTCTGCAACGTTCACAGGCTGGGTCACGCAAGCAATGTTTTCGTGTCTGCAACGTCACAGGCTGGGTCACGCAAGCAATGTTTTCGTGTCTGCAACGCTCAGCTGGGTCACGCAAGCAATGTTTTCGTGTCTGCAACGTTCACAGGCTGGGTCACGCAAGCAATGTTTTCGTTCTGCAACGTTCACAGGCTGGGTCACGCAGCAATGTTTTCGTGTCTGCAACGCTTCACAGGCTGGGTCACGCAAGCAATGTTTTCGTGTCGCACGTCACAGGCTGGGTCACGACGCCAGCAATGTTTTCGTGTCTGCAACGTCAAGCGCAACGCAAACAACTATCGTACTTTTGACCTATGTAACTACCACTATTGACAACTTCATTATCAACACCAAACCATGCACCAAAAATATTTTTCTTAGGTTTTTCACTTAAAACTTCTGTCAACGCATTAACATTTTTATCCTTACTTAAATTACACCTTGAATTTACCATTACTCAAAATACAACTAAATGATTATCAGAAAAAAAAAACAATCGCTTCTTGTTATCCACTCTGTTCAGAAGACTACAATTGTTATGTCTTATATCATACCAGGTATTGATATTATATATCATTTATTAACTATTATCAGTATTCATTCTGGGCAAAACTCGACTTGTCATTATTTATTTAAGCCTTTGACAATTATTTTCAGGCACTACAAAATTTTCTAAAACTTCACATAAAACTTTGTAGAATTTTTCTGTTTCTTGCATCCATCATACATCCATCATACATCCATCATATATCCATCATGCATCCATCATTCATTCATCTTACATCCATCTTGCATCCATCTTGCATCCATATTGCATCCATCATTCATCCATCTTACATCCATCATACATCCATCATACATCCATCATACATCCATCATACATCCATCATACATCCATCATACATCCATCATACATCCATCATACATCCATCATACATCCATCATGCATCCATCATGCATCCATCATTCATCCATCTTACATCGATCTTGCATCCATCTTGCATCCATATTGCATCCATCATTCATTCATCTTACATCCATCTTGCATCCATCTTGCATCCATATTGCATCCATCATTCATCCATCTTACATCCATCTTGCATCCATCTTGCATCCATATTGCATCCATCTTGCATCATCTTGCATCCATCTTGCATCCATCTTGCATCCATCTTGCATCCTAGTGTATTAACATTGGTAGTTTCTCTCGAATCTTGGTGTATAAACACTAATAATTCTCAAAAAAATATTAAACTTACATTTTTATTTAGTTTTTTTTCATACAACGGTATAGTCACACTCTTAGCACCAACTCCCAGAGATACACCTGACACACTAGTCACACTCTTAGCACCAACTCCCAGAGATACACCTGACACACTAGTCACACTCTTAGCACCAACTCTCAGAGATACACCTGACACACTAGTCACACTCTTAGCACCAACTCCCAGACATACACCTGACACACTAGTCACACTCTTAGCACCAACTCCCAGACATACACCTGACACACTAGTCACACTCTTAGCACCAACTCCCAGACATACACCTGACACACTAGTCACACTCTTAGCACCAACTCCCAGAGATACACCTGACACACTAGTCACACTCTTAGCACCAACTCCCAGACATACACCTGACACACTAGTCACACTCTTAGCACCAACTCCCAGACATACACCTGACACACTAGTCACACTCTTAGCACCAACTCTCAGAAATACACCTGACACACTAGTCACACTCTTAGCACCAACTCTCAGAGATACACCTGACACTAGTCACACTCTTAGCACCAACTCCCAGAGATACACCTGACACTCTAGTCACACTCTTAGCACCAACTCCCAGAGATACACCTGACACACTAGTCACACTCTTAGCACCAACTCCCAGAGATACACCTCACACACTCTTAGCTCCAACTCCCAGAGATACACCTGACACACTAGTCACACTCTTAGCACCAACTCCCAGAGATACACCTGACACACTAGTCACACTCTTAGCACCATCTCCCAGAGATACACCTGACACACTAGTCACACTCTTAGCACCAACTCTCAGACATACACCTGACACACTAGTCACACTCTTAGCACCAACTCTCAGAGATACACCTGACACTAGTCACACTCTTAGCACCAACTCCCAGAGATACACCTGACACACTAGTCACACTCTTAGCACCAACTCTCAGAGATACACCTGACACACTAGTCACACTCTTAGCACCAACTCCCAGACATACACCTGACACACTAGTCACACTCTTAGCACCAACTCTCAGACATACACCTGACACACTAGTCACACTCTTAGCACCAACTCCAGAGATACACCTGACACTAGTCACACTCTTAGCACCAACTCCCAGAGATACACCTGACACACTAGTCACACTCTTAGCACCAACTCCCAGAGATACACCTGACACACTAGTCACACTCTTAGCACCAACTCCCAGAGATACACCTGACACACTCTTAGCTCCAACTCCCAGAGATACACCTGACACACTAGTCACACTCTTAGCACCAACTCCCAGAGATACACCTGACACACTAGTCACACTCTTAGCACCATCTCCCAGAGATACACCTGACACACTAGTCACACTCTTAGCACTAACTCCCAGAGATACACCTGACACTACTTTCTTACGTCTTATATAAACTCTGCTGAAAGATTCTTATTTTTCTGTCAGTCAGAGCAGAGACTTCCAGTTCGGTCTTTTTCATAATACATAAATTATAATTTATTTTCATGTGCACTACTTCAAGGAGCATTCAAGTATTCGAAAATATATATATTTTTTTTCCTTTGGTCATTATACATAAAAGAATATTAATTCGACCTACACTCTCATTTCTGTTGCATAGCAACAGAATTGAAAATATTATTAAAAAAATGTAAAAACGCGATAAGTTATATTTGTTTACTGAATATAAATACGATTTCTTAAGATTATCCTGATATCTTGCGGTCCATTAAACAATTATATGTTTAACATTCTGTGTCATAATGATAACTAATGGTTTGTTGCAGTGTTATCTATCATCCAGAGGCAGATTGATATCCAACATTATATCAAAGGAACCAACATTGTTTCATCGATCAGTTTTTTGTAAGCGATCGTCATCATTCTTGTTAGTGATAACCAGATCTTTGTCAATGTTAACAAACCTTCCGTCAATGGTAACTAACATTCTGTCAATCATAACCAACATTCTATCACTGATAACTAACATACTGACAATGATTTGCATCTGTCAGTGATTAACAACAATCTGGTATTGTACGTACAAACGAGAAATAAGATTATCGAACCCCCCAGAACCATTAATAATTCAATCAGTGATATTGAAAAAAAATGTAAACAAGTCAGTAATACTAATGATAAAGAAAACTTCTTGAGAATATTTAAAGCAGGAATTGCCAACCTTTCTCTGCCCCGCTCCCCTAGGAAGGTTTGATTAATATTGCACCCTTACAAAAGTAATATCACATTTGAACATTTGTGGGTGAACAAATTAAGACACTTTGTCCCACCTCCTGAATTGTCATCTCGCACCCCCCATGGGGCGCGTGCACCCCAGGTTGGGAACTCCTGATATAAAGGATATTTTTTTAGTGTACACTTAGCACTAACATTTTGCCTTTGTCTCCCTCTCCTCTGAGCACAGGACACAGTGGTGGCCCTGCAGGCTCTGGCTCTGTATGAGTCGCACATTTACCAGGGCCCTTTGAACATGAAAGTGTCTGTGGCAGCTTCTGGCGTCTCTCACACCTTCAAGCTCACAGAAGACAACAAACTAGTGCAGCAGCTGGTTACGCTGCCCACACTCCCTACACCCGTCACTCTCAATCTGGAGGGACAGGGATGTGCTGTTCTACAGGTAATATTAAGCTGATACAAATAAAATTACATGTTTCGTTCGTTGTTCAATAGGAGAAAGGTATCCCATTATCTAAAAATGTAACCCCCTTTATCTCAATGCGCACAAAAGTCATAGTAGTTGTACCCCCAAATTTTGAACTTCCTCATGAATCACTGGAGCTATAATTCAACCCTCCCAAAAGATCAAGAAGCTGGAAATCAGCTACTTTAAGTGATTCAGTTTTAGCTCAACACTCTGAGGCGTTTACATTCTCAAAAAGGTCCAGGAACTGTACAAATCACAACTTTTTTTTTAAGTAACACATCTGTGTTGAAGGTTTGAAGCGAATCAGTATAGACGCAAATAGTATGTTGGTGTACGGCAACCATTTTCACAAATTCATTAATAAGTATTGGAAATTGGGATTTACAGAGCACAAGGAAGCAAGAACCTTCTTGGGGATGAATTAAGACAAATTCAAGCATATCTAAATATTTTAATTAGAGAAAGAATTGGATGAGTATTATTAAGTATGATAATTTGAATACGATCAATAAACAATCTACATATATCACTTGGAAACTCATGTTCCCAGCCGAAATAGATTGTGAAGTTTCCTTTGAGGGTTAAGTACACCCTTCCTGAAAGTTTCAAGCTGATCGGAAGAGGCATTCTCGGTTTATCCCAAAAAATATATTTTTCATTTTTGTAAAATACAAAAATTAAACTAGCACATTCACACTCCAGTACCAGTCCGAGGTTTCTTTAAAGTAGGAAATACTAGTGTTAAAAGTTGAAGCAGATCAGAAGAAGCTTTCTCACTAAATTACACAAAATAACACTTTGCGTTTCAAAAGTATAAAATTTGTAAATTGGCGCCTACATACCTGGAGTATACCTGGAGAGGGTTTCGGGGGTCATCGTCCCCGCGGCCCCGGTCTGATACCAGGCCTCGTGGTGGATCAGGTTCTGATCAACCAGACTGTTACTACTAATAACAATGCCAAACCAACTAATTCTGAAAGTTTAAGACCACTCAGAAGAGTTGTTCTCATTTTATCACACGACAGTCTTGGAAAATACTGGAAAAAAAAACAGTACCTGGGTGTATGACCGCTTATTTAGTAACGCATAAAGCCGAACCAAAAAAAGATAACATTTAAGAGATTTTCTAAATGTAAGAAACATAAACCCTTTAAACTTGAGTTATCAATACTTTCACTTTTATTTTCTTAGTTGTATTCATCTGTAAATATTCTGCTAAGGAGATCAAATATTATTCAGTTTGGCTCTAACAGTGTGCAACAGCAGTGTAAAACTTATTTTAAGTGAAATACAACAGTGATAAAGGTTTGAAAACGTTTGAATAAGAAATTAACAAATTTCCAAGAAAATAAATATTCCATTTTTATTAATTTATTCAGTAAAATTGACAAACTGACACCACCACTGTCGAAGATCAGTCCAAACCTTCCTCTTGGTAAGATACGTTAGTATCCAAAATGTCAATTCCATCGTAAGATACATTCTCCAGTTAATGCATGGAAATACAAATCACAGTTTGCTTGAAAATAGTAAATTGGAATTCAATAGTTCAGTTTAATCACAGTTGCATAAATAGTTTGAAAACAGCCAGTTATCCAACAATTTAATTATCATAAACTTCGTTAATATATTGTCAAATATGCACCTACACAGACTAACTTATTGGTTATCATTTTCTGACTATTAATCAGCTAGTAACAAATTAAGCTGTTCAGAGCAGCCATATTCAGTTTATCCCATGGAAACATTTATACTCTATTAAAAAAAATAACAAAATAGCATCCACACACTCCAATAACAATCGGATCTTCTTCTAAGAAGGATACACCAGTTTTAGTAGTTTGAATCACATCAGAAGGCGCCTTCTGAAGTTATTACACAGAAACCAAATTCAAAAATGTCTACATGGAATTAACAAAAGGGTCCCTGCCCCATCCAATAGTTGTATGAGCGTCTCCTGGCTATTGTTCACAAGAAGTAAATATCTGATGCTCATCGGATGAGACGTTCTCAAGCTAAAAACAAAAACTTAAAAGAATTTTTTTTTGTCGACGATTTCAAGGTTCATTTTGGGGATACCTCATGAATATATTGCTACTGTAGCTGTTTGTCTGTTTCCAAGTATTTTTTCATAGAGTTTGTAATAATTAATTTGTGTTTCTGGTCATGTTTAACTGAATGTTTGTGTGTCTGTATGTTTTGTATATCTTTGATCGTTTATGTATTATGCATCTGTCTGGACGCACTCCTTAAGATATAATTGCAAGGGCGGGGTCTTTCACACCTCCTGTTTCTTGGACTGCATCTTACCTACCCACTAAACTGTATAATGTGTTTGCTTCCTCTATGTCTCGTCTACGACTAGTGTTTGCCAAAAATAGAGCCGCGACCCAAAAATAGGTGTAGAGCAATTTCTAGGATAGTCACCGAATAATGAACCAATAATAAAATGATGACTTAATTTTAATCCAAAATAAAAATAGATCGACCTGTAGAGTACATTTAGGTTTTAAAAACATTAAAATAACTGACTGACGTGTTGTCATATCATGCGTCTCATGTAAACAACCAGATGCGTCTCATGTAAACCAACCAGATGCGTCTCATGTAAACAACCAGATGCGTCTCATGTAAACAACCAGATGCGTCTCATGAAACAACCAGATGCGTCTCATGTAAACAACCAGATGACTGCTGGACTTGATATGAAGAGAACAGTGTTCTGTTACATTATTACTTCTCTTCTAGTTTTGTAAATTAATTTTCGATTACATTTTAGCAGTTTTTGTATTATTATCATTATTAAAACTAAGCGGTAATCCCACAAGGGTCCCACAGCGGTGCAGGATGGGATGATCTGAAGATGAAATATGGGAATATCAGAAACCAGCGAGGGTTAGGAGTATGCAAGAGGTGTAATAAAGTAGTTGCTGTCAGAAAAGTCAGGGAGTCTGTGTCTAAGGTGGGGCTGTCAGCGAAGGTGGTCAGATAAAGTTAGTACCCACTGATAGACAGAATAGTATGTTAAGAGATGGTGATCTGACAACAGAAAATGATCATTTTCACAGTGCGGTACTGAGCGTTTGTCGATGAGATACCCATGAGTGAGACATTAGTGTAGCAGTGTTTATAGCATAATTATTCTAGGTATCAGTCTCTGATGACATTTGAGTCGCTAAAAAAAAGGTAAGCCCATCACTGTTGATCCTCTGAGAGATTGTTGTATGTTGTCTAAATTGTGTTACATAAACACACGACTTACACCTTTGTAACAGTGTTATACGTTTTTTGTTTACGGATTGTTAGAGTTCATAACAGGTAGTCAATAAACAAACAAAATTGTTTTCAGGCTGTTTTTCGGTACAACAGTCCCGAGGATGAAGCAAGTGATGCCTTTGACATGACCATCAACACAATCACAGTCCCGGATACAAGATGTAAAACTAAACGCATTACCGTGTGTGCTTCCTATCCTCTGCCAGATGGTAAGTCTAATATGGCAGTTGCTGAGGTGGAACTTGTCTCCGGATACATCCCCGAGACACAAGATCTGGTCAGGCTTCACGAAGAAGACTTCAATATAAAAAGATATGAAATGAATGACAACAAGGTTACTTTCTATATTGATGAATTAACTGCTAAGGGCACCTGTGTAAACTTCCGTGTGATAAGAGACATTGATGTGGAGAATGTCAAGCCCGGGACAGTCCGCATCTACGACTACTATAAACCAGAATTACACGTTTCCAAGGTGAGTTTACTCTGAATAATAATTTTTAATACTCAGTCATCTAAAAGACTTGGTAGATGGCCCCTTATCTCTCCCCCCGCTCACACACACTCGACCCCTGCAACCAAAAATAGGTGAGTACAAATACGTGAGTATACACACACATACACACACCACATATGAGAGGCCCCTGGGAGCTAGTGACCACGTGGTTCTGAGCTTTGAATACACAGTAGAGTTACAAGTGGAGAGGGTAACAGGAGTTAAATGGGAAAAGCCGAACTATAAACGAGGGGACTACACGGGCATGAGAAACTTCCTGCAGGAGGTTCAATGGGACAGAGAAATGGTAGGAATGCCAGTAAACGAAATGATGGAATACGTAACAACAAAATGCAAGGAGGCAGAGGAAAGGTTTGTTCCCAAGGGCAACAGAAATAATGGGAAGACCAGAACGAGCATTTGGTTTACCCGAAGGTGTAGGGAGGCAAAGACTAAGTGCACCAGAGAATGGAAAAAGTACAGAAGGCAAAGGACCCAGGAAAATAAGGAGATTAGTCGAACAGCCAGAAACGAGTATGCACAGATAAGGAGGGAGGCCCAGCGACAGTACGAAAACGACATAGCATCGAAAGTCTGACCCGAAACTGCTGTATAGCCACATTAGGAGGAAGACAACAGTCAAAAACCAGGTGATCAGGCTGGGGAAAGAAGGTGGGGAACTCACAAGAAACGATCAAGAGGTATGTGAGGAGCTCAACACGGGATTTAAGGAAGTATTTACAGTGGAGACAGGAAGGACTCTGGGGAGACAGTACAGAGGGGGACACCAACAAAGAATATACCAACAAGTGTTGGAGGACATACACACAACTGAGGAGGAGGAGGTGAAGAAGCGCTCAGTGACCTTGATACCTCAAAGGCGATGGGACCGGACAACATCTCCCCGTGGGTCCTTAAAGAGGGAGCAGAGATGCTGTGTGTGCCACTAACCACAATCTTCAACACATCCCTTGAAACTGGGCAACTACCTGAGGTATGGAAGACGGCAAATGTAGTTCCCATTTTTAAGAAAGGCGACAGAAACGAAGCACTAAACTATAGATCAATGTCACTGACGTGTATAGTATGCAAAGTCATGAAGAAGATTATCAGGAGGAGAGTAGTGGAGAACCTGGAACGGAACAAGATTATAAACGACAACCACCACGGATTCATGGAAGGCAAATCCTGTGTCACAAACCTTCTGGAGTTTTATGACAAAGTAACAGTAGTAAGACACGAGAGAGAGGGGTGGGTTGATTGCATTTTCTTGGACTGCAAAAAGGCCTTTGACACAAGTTCCTCACAAGAGATTAGTGCAGAAGCCAGAGGATCAGGCTCGTATAACAGGAAGGGCACTGCAATGTATCAGAGAATACCTGACAGGGAGGCAACAACGAGTCATGGTACGTGATGAGGTATCACAGTGGGCCCCGGTGACGAGCGGGGTCCCACAGGGGTCAGTCCTAGGACCAGTGCTATTCTTAGTATATGTGAATGACATGATGGACGGGATAGACTCAGAAGTGTCCCTGTTAGCAGATGATGTGAAGTTAATGAGGAGAATTAAATCAGCTGAGGATCAGGCAGGACTTCAAAGAGACCTGGACAGGCTGGACACCTGGTCCAGCAACTGGCTTCTCGAATTTAACCACGCTAAATGCCTAGTCATGAAGATCGGGGAAGGGGGAAGAAGACCGCAGACAGAGTATAGGCTAGGTGGCCAAATGCTGCAAACCTCGCTCAAGGAGAAAGATCTTGGGGTGAGCATAACACCGAGCACGTCTCCGGAAGCACACATCAACCAGATAACTGTTGCAGCATATGGGCGCTTGGCAAACCTGAGAATAGCGTTCCGATACCTTAGTAAGGAATTGTTCAAAACTCTGTACACCGTGTATGTCAGGCCCATACTGGAGTATGCAGCACCAGTTTGGAACCCACATCTGGTCAAGCACGTCAAGAAATTAGAGAAAGTGCAAAGGTTTACGACAAGTTTAGTTCCAGAAAGGTTAAGGGAAATCGGCCTGACGACAGTGGAGGACAGGAGGGTTAGGGGACACATGATAACGATATACAAAATACTGCATGGAATAGACAAGGTGGACAGAGACAGGATGTTCTAGAGAAAGGACACAGAAACCAGGGGTGACAATTGGAAGTTGAAGACTCAGACGAGTCACAGGGATGTTAGGAAGTATTTCTTCAGTCATAGAGTTGTCAGGAAGTGGAATAGTCTAGCAAATGATGTAGTGGAGGCAGGAAGAATATATATATATATATATATATATATATATATATATATATATATATATATATATATATATATATATATATATATTCACAAACACTGATCTCTGGCCGACGGAGACTCGAACCTACGAACCTCATGACAAGGTACGCAGTGCTTTGCCGACCGTACCACACTGGTCCAATACCTTGGCATCCAGCTTTCGCTAGACGTTATTCCAAGGCAGCCAGCTTTCAGGCAGGAGGCTTACAGCTTTTCATCTCATCCCTGCATGCATCGACACAACTAGACACTCTAGTTGTGTCGATGCATGGATGAGATGAAGCTGAGCCACCTGCCTGAAGCTGGCTGCCTGATAACGTCAGCAGCTGGATGCCAAGGATTGGACAGTGTGTCGATCGGCAAGCACTGCGTACTTGTCATGAGTTCGAGGTCTCGAGTCTCCTCGGCCAGAGATCAGTGTTTGTGAATATTTCGCCTGCTCTTGCGAATTCCTAGCATATATATATATATATATATATATATATATATATATATATATATATATATATATATATATATATATATATATATATATATATATATATATATATATATATATGACACTGATCTCTGGCCGAAGGAGACTCGAACCTACTAACCTTGCAACAAGATTCGCAGTGCTTTACAGACCGTACCACACTGGACCAATACCTTGGCGTCCAGCTCACGCTAGACGTTGATCCAAGGCAGCCAGCTTTCAGGCAGGTGGCTTACAGCTTTCATCTCATCCCCTGCATGCATCGACACATCTAGAGATTTTAACAATGCTAGGAATTCGCAGAGCAGGCGAAATATTCACAAACACTGATCTCTGGCCGAAAGAGACTCGAACCTACGAACCTTGAATCAAGATTCGCAGTGCTTTACCGACAGTACCACACTGGACCAATAAAGCACTGAGAATCTTGTTGCAGGTTCGTAGGTTCGAGTCTCCTTCGGCCAGAGATCAGTGTTTGTGAATATTTCTGCCTGCTCTTAGCGATATTTAAATATAATATATATATATATATATATATATATATATATATATATATATATATATATATATATATATATATATATATATATATATATATATATAACACTGATACATACATACATAACGTTTTTAAGTATTATTAAAAAAAAAATATGATCTGAGCTACAGTTAGATTAATTTGTCTAAAAAATAACTCTTCTTTTTTACTTCATTGATATTGAATAAGTGTCTATCAATCTGTAAATTTGTTTGAAAAATCCAAATTACAGGGGAGTCCGGCCTATTTGACAAGTTCGGCTTATTAAGCATCAGGAGCTCCCTGGCCTGATGGCTAAAGCTCTCGCTTCACACGACAAGGGTCTAGGTTCGATTCCCAGCGAGGGTAGAAACATTGTGCGTGTTTCTTTTTTGGTGGCCCGGTGGTCTGGTGGCCAGACCTCTCGCTTCACACACGGAGGGCCCGGGTTCGATTCCCGGCGGGTGGAAACATTTCGACGTATTTCCTTACAAGTAGGTAGTAGGTTGGTAGTCAGCAACAACCCAAGGAGGTACTACCGTCCTGCCAAGTGAGTGTAAAACGAAAGCCTGTATTTGTTTTACATGATGTTAGGATTGCTGGTGTCTTTTTTCTGTCTCATAAACATGCAAGATTTCAGGTACGTCTTGCTACTTCTACTTACACTTATGTCACGCTACGCAAACATGTACACGTTTATGTATACACACTCATCTGAGTTTTCTTTGATTTTATCTTAATAGTTCTTGTTCTTATTGTTTTTCCTTTCATATCCATAGGGAAGTGGAATAAGAATCTTTCCTCCGTAAGCCATGTGTGTTGTAAAAGTCAACTAAAATGCCGGGAACAATGGGCTAGTAACCCCTTTTCCTGTATAGCTTACTAAAAAGAAAAAGAAGAAAAAAGTGGGTTATAGTAAGTGTTTATGCACCTGGAGAAGAGAGAAGTGTAGAGGAGAGAGAGAGATTTTGGGAAATGTTGAGTGAGTGTGAGGGGAGTTTTGAACCAAGTGAGAGAGTAATTGTGGTTGGGGATCTTAATGCTAAAGTGGATAAAAATGTTGTGGAGGGAGTAGTAGGTAAATTTGGGGTGCCAGGGGTAAATGTAAATGGGGAACCATTAATTGAGCTATGTGTAGAAAGAGGTTTGGTAATAAGTAATACATATTTTATGAAAAAGAGGATAAATAAATATACAAGGTATGATATAGCACGTAAGGAAAGTAGTTTGTTGGATTATGTATTGGTGGATAAAAGGTTGATGGGTAGGCTTCAGGATGTACATGTTTATAGAGGGGCAACGGATATATCAGATCATTATTTGGTTGTAGCTACAGTTAGAGTAAAAGGTAGATGGGACAAAAAGAAAATGGCAACAGCAAGTAAGAGAGAGGTAAAAGTGTATAAACTAAGGGAGGAGGAAGTTAGGGTGAGATATAAGCAACTATTGGCAGAAAGGTGGGCTAGTGCAAGTATGAGTAGTGGGGGGTTGAAGAGAGTTGGGATAGTTTTAAAAATGCAGTATTAGAATGTGGGGCAGAAGTTTGTGGCTATAAAAGGGGGGGTGCAGGAGGAAAGAGGAGTGAGTGGTGGAATGAAGAAGTAAATGGTGTGATAAAAGAGAAAAAGGTAGCTTATGAGAGGTTTTTACAAAACAGAAGTGTTAACAGAAGAGCAGAGTATATGGAGAGTAAAAGAAAGGTGAAGAGAGTGGTGAGAGAGTGCAAAAGAAGAGCGGATGAAAGAATGGGAGAGGCTATGTCAAGAAATTTTGCTGAAAACAAGAAAAAAATTTGGAGTGAGATAAACAAGGTAAGAAAGCCTAGGGAACAAATGGATTTGTCAGTTAAAAACAGAGTAGGGTAGTTAGTAGATGGGGAGCTGGAGGTATTGGGTAGATGGCGGGAATATTTTGAGGAACTTTTAAATGTCAATGAAAAAAAGGAGGCGGTAATTTCATGTACTGACCAGGAGGTACAACATCGTTTAGGAGTGAAGAAGAGCAGGATGTGAGTGTGGGGAGGTGCATGAGGCATTACGTAGAATGAAAGGGGGTAAAGCAGTTGGAACTGACGGGATCATGACAGAAATGTTAAAAGCAGAGGGGAATATAGTGCTGGAGTGGTTGGTATTTTTGTTTAATAAATGTATGAAAGAGGGAAGGTACCTAGGGATTGGCAGAGAGTATGTATAGTTCCATTATATAAAGGGAAGGGGGATAAAAGAGAGTGTAAGAATTATAGGGGAATAAGTTTACTGAGTATACCAGGTAAAGTGTATAGCAGGGTTATTATTGAAAGAATTAGAGGTAAGACTGAGAGTAGGATTGCAGATGAGCAAGGAGGCTTTAGAGTGGGTAGGGGATGTGTAGATCAAGTGTTTACAGTGAAGCATATATGTGAACAGTATTTAGATAAAGGTAGAGAAGTTTTCATTGCATTTATGGATTTAGAAAAGGCATATGATAGAGTGGATAGGGAGCAATGTGGCAAATGTTGCAAGTGTATGGAATAGGTAGTAAGTTACTGAAGGCTGTAAAGAGTTTTTATGAGGATAGTGAGGCTCAGGTTAGGGTGTGTAGGAGAGAGGGAGATTACTTCCCGGTAAATGTAGGTCTTAGACAGGAATGTGTAATGTCACCATCGTTGTTTAATATATTTATAGATGGGGTTGTAAAAGAAGTAAATGCTAGGGTGTTGGGGAGAGGGGTGGTATTAAATTATGGGGAATTAAAGGCAAAATGGGAGTTGACACAGTTACTTTTTGCTGATGATACTTTGCTTATGGGAGATTCTAAAGAAAAGTTGCAAAGGTTAGTGGACGAGTTTGGGAGAGTGTGTAAAGGTAGAAAGTTGAAAGTGAACATAGATAAGAGTAAGGTGATGAGGGTATCAAACGATTTAAATAAAGAAAAATTGGATATCACATTGGAGAGAGGGATTATAGAAGAAGTAAATGTTTTCAGGTATTTGGGAGTTGACGTGTCAGCGGATGGGTTTATGAAGGATGAGGTTAAGCATAGAATTGATGAAGAAAAAAAGGTGAGTGGTGCGTTGAGGTATCTGTGGAAACAAAAAACGTTATCCATGGAGGCAAAAAAGGGAATGTACGAAAGTATAGTGGTACCAACACTCTTATATGGGTGTGAAGCATGGGTTGCAAATGCTGCAGCGAGGAGGAGGCTGGAGGCAGTGGAGATGTCCTGTCTAAGGGCAATGTGTGGTGTAAATATTATGCAGAAAATTCGGAATGTGGAAATTAGGAGAAGGTGTGGAGTTACTAAAAGTATTTGTCAGAGGGCTGAAGAGGGGTTGTTGAGGTGGTTTGGTCATTTAGAGAGAATGGATCAAAGTAGAATGACTTGGAGAGCGTATAAATCTGTAGGGGAAGGAAGGCGGGGTAGGGGTCGTCCTAGAAAAGGTTGGAGGGAGGGGGTAAAGGAGGTTTTGTGGGCGAGGGGCTTGGACTTCCAGCAAGCATGTGTGAGCGTGTTAGATAGGAGTGAATGGATCCGAATGGTTTTTGGGACATGACGAGCTGTTGGAGTGTGAGCAGGGTAACATTTTGTGAAGGGATTCAGGGAAACCAGTTAATTGATTTAGTTGGACTTGAGTCCTGGAAATGGGAAGTACAATGCCTGCACTTTAAAGGAAGGGTCTGGGATAGTGACAGCTGGGAGGGACTATTCTCAGCTGTCGTATCTGAGCGCCTCTGCAAAGACAGTGATTATGTATGAGTGTGGTGAAAGTGTTGAATGATGATGAAAGTATTTTCTTTTTGGGGATTTTCTTTCTTTTTGGGTCACCCTGCCTTGGTGGGAGACGGCCGACTTGTTGAAAAAAAAAATGTGTACATTTAATTCAAAACCGAATTATAAAGCAACAGAGAATTGCCCAAATTTCCTGGGTATAAATTCATTGTTATAGTAAATATGCAAGTCATGCTGAAGATCACGCAAGTAGTATACAGTATTTCATTGTTACTAAATAATAATAATAATAATAATAATAATAATAATAATAATAATAATAATAATAATAATAATAATAATAATAATAATAATAATAATAATAATAATCATTGCCAAAAACTTCGGGTTTAAGATACGTAAGATGCGATTAAACTTAACTATGTTTTGTTAACATGGGTTGTTAAGTCAGTTTTGGTGCAAAAATTTATGTTTCGATTCTTATTTGTATGATAAAAATTATAACTCCGTTAATGAATTAAAGAAAATGCCCTAAATGCACTAATTTTAAGGCAGTTCATCTTGTTTGTTTGACTCACATAATTCTGATATTTTCCCTTGTTACAGAGCTACGTGCTGCCACCTACAACTGAGTGCCGCTAGGAAGTCCTGACTTCGGTGTCAGCGTTTAGTGTCACAAGAACTGTTACTTGGATCAACATCTGTTCTTCAATCATCTTGGATTACCTGGACACATGAAGTAATGGTCAAGGATGAGTCTTCAATCAATGAGTTTATATGATGTCTCTCTTAGCTATCATCTCCCTATAGTTATTATTAATAGTTTTGTTATAATATATTGGTGTCCATTAACATGTTCACCAATTATAACTAACATCACAACTTGCTTTTGCAGATATGTTGCTTTTATGTTATATATCCCGCTAGTATAGTGTACCTTATGTTTTTTCCACCCACCTAGTACAGTGGAGGATGTCTTGTGTTATATCCCCTGCTTGAACATTGGTGCTTACCTTATATCTGCTGCTAATACAGTCTTTGCTATCTTATGCTATACACGCTGCTGGTAGAGTGGAGGCTGCATTATGTACCTCCTACTTATACATGGGTGACTTTCCCTATCACTTGTTAATATAAGTGTGGCTATTATATTTTGCACACCCTGCCAGTACAGTGTTAGATGCCATAAGTTTTTCTAACCGACTAGTAGAGTGCTGTCTTATTTATGTTGCATTACTGTTAGTATAGTGATAGCTACTTTGTGTTGTACCCTGAACTACTACAGTGGTAGCTACCTTGTATTGTACCCTGAACTACTAGAGTGGTAGCTACCTTGTATTGTACCCTGAACTACTACAGTCGTAGCTGTATTGTACACCCCTACTGACAAAGTGCTGTGTACCCTATTATCTTTTGATGACTAGTGGCTACCTTTTAAATTAACATATTGAAAATAATTTTACATGCGTGGTATACAATACCAACAAGATGAAGAATTAGACACATATGCAACATTTGTGCATCTTTAGTGTAGACGTTTCACCATCCAGTGGCTTTATCTATACAAACAAAAGACGAGGTAATCAGTCCCTCAGCCTTGAAGTTGATGAAGAGCGCCTTGAATCACGAATGACACGATTGCAAACAAACCATACTACGGATGGGGATAGAACCCGCGGTCAGAGAGTCATAAAACTCCAGACCAACGCGTTATCCACTGGGCCAGCTAGCTACAATAAGATTCATCACCTTCTTAAGTACTACTGGCCCATCCTTCTGGAATGGTTTACTTCCACTGGATCATCCTGCCTACCAGTGACAGTGCCATCGTCTGCTACACGTCCCTCACCTGATGCCGGTATATAAGCGTCAAGCTTCATGCCTTTGCTTCAGATTCTTCAAGACTACGGTGCTCTTCCCCAGCTTCAAGGCTGAGGGACTGATCACCTCGTCTTTTGTATATAGTTCTACTGTCTTCCTATTATGTCCTTGAATTTGTATTAATAAAGCCCCTGGATCTCGAAACGTCTAAAGTAAAGACACACAGAGGTTGCAAATGTTTCTAATTCTTCATATTGAAGACAGTATATTTAACATTTAATTCACCGTCCAGGTTCAGTGTTAGCTTATTACGTGTCCCTGAAGGGATACCTTTAAGAGGCTCCTGATGTTTTCTTCCTCCCACTTTTCGATAATGTTTTGCTCATACAATAACTCGAAATGTCTCATCCAATTAGCTTCAAATTTTTAACACTTTCAGTAGGTAACGAGGACTAAATTCTTGAAACAGTTAGCAAGTTCAGGAGCCCTATGACCAAAGTTATTGAACCTGGAATCACAGAATTGCTCGAATAACTTCCAAAATTCTCAGTGCCGAGTTTCAAACGTTAACAGTAAATGTCAAGGAAATACGAAGTGAGTGAAATTCAGACATGTAGGTGTAAATTTGACGATTTTTATGTAAAACTGGTGAAAGTTTTATTCCTGCTCCAATATTTAATGACTTGTGCATTACAGGGTGAGAATAATATTATATATTATCTGGAGAATGAATTAAAAGCTTCACCACTGGTGTGGGTTTTCTGAACACAAGGGTCACACTCTCGTTGGCTGGCTTAAGAGCCACGTCAGTTTCTCTGTCTCCTTATATCATGTTTATTTTTCCCTATAATCTACCTTGTCCATAATTACTATCGCATTTGCTTTGCTAAGTTATACCATGATTAAGCAAAGATTCTAGACTTCGCCTTACTAAAGCAGACAAAGGAGATGCGAAAGTAATTACGGGCAAGATAGATTACCGGGAAAAATGACATATTATTACAAAACAGAACTGACGTGTCCCTTAAGTCCCAATTCACCAATTTTATTGAAAAATAGGTGATATTCATTTTTATTTTCATTATAAACTAATTCATTTGTGAGTGCATTCAAACAATTATCTGGAAAAAAAATCTATCGATTCATATCAATTACCCGAGAATGTCTTTTCTGATCTGCTTCAAACTTTTGCTGTTGTCGGGCTTTATAAAAGAGCTTGTCTTTCACTGAGCTGTCTAAACTTAAATTTGCCAATTTTATTAAGCACTGGTGTTTATTAATAAGAATTAGGTTTGCATTAATTTTGAGACGTGTGGGGCTATTTTGTAATTTTTGGAGGATATTTTTATTCGAAATGGGTAATTCAGAAAAATATAAAAAAAAATCTTGCAAGATTGTAGAAAATTTTCAATAGAATATAGATGTGAAAAACCAGTTAACGACCTTCATATTTTTCGGAGCATATTTAGCAATATTTTCTTTTGTTTTAAAAAAAAAAATTGTTTATTACTCGTAAAGTCCTTATTCGATCGGCTTTAAAAATTAACATTTGTTTAATGTATCTTAGGCTAGGTTCGTAGGACTATTTTGAATAAAAGGATGTCCTATGCATAATGCTTCACAAGCCGTTTTTTGGTTGCCTGGGACTACTGGAGAAAGTTTATCTGAGCGGCTTTCTCGCCATTTTTAACATCGAAATAGCATAGAAATATTTTTTTTTAGTTTTCCTTCAATGCTGGTAAAAGGATCTTCATTCAAGGAACTGGACTTATCTTCTCCTTGCTTGAATTTGAACATAATAATTCTGAACGACATCAATCTTCAATGGCTGAGTCATGACATGAAACAGGTGAAACGTTACGAGGCTTTAGGATGTGGAGGCACATGTTTTGTTGGATTCTCTGCGATAACTGGAATATACGTCTTCTGCTCAGCTTTAAACTTTTAGTGTCGATGTGGGTTCCACAAGGGAAGTAATCTCTTCGCGTTAGATTGTGTAAGTTGTCATATGCCAATTATTATTAATCAAATTGGTTTCTGTGAAATATTTGAAGAATGACTATTTTTATCAGAAATTAGTCAGAGAATTTGAGTGTGCCTTCAAAACTATTCTTAAACATTTGTATGTTGGCTTAAATAAATCTTTTGGCCTCTGAAGGTTCCACTTTCTTTTTCCTTCGAAGAAGAAGAAGATATTAAAAAAATTTAAATACTCTTTTTCATGCAATGTTTTCTGAGTGTCGCATCTGATTAACTTAGACCTATCTATGCTGATTACTTGATAGGGCGACAACTGAGCGGTTTCAAGCCTAATTCCATAGTGTATTTTAGAATGGTCTTTTTTTTGGACTCGAATGCGTTGAATTAGATTTAAACTCTATATGTACTAATTTACCATTTTTATTGAGAAAATTTGAATATTAGTATCCTTAGGATGACTTCTGATTCCCTTTAATTCTTCAGCGATAATATTCAACTCCATTATCAACTGATACCGCACTCTGTACTCTTCCAGTAGCATGTACTGGAGCACACTCGACTGGGTTATGGAATAAAGAGATATCTTACTCGGGTCGCGTATCGACCGAAATACATCTAATCTAGTAAATAACAAAAAATGCACAATACCGTGACTGGAACAACACACACACAACCCGCACATATAAAAAGAGTGGAGCTTACGACGACGTTTCGGCCCGACTTGGACCATTTACAAAGTCACTCTAACACACAGAACAGAAGGAAGGTGTCTACTCTATTTCTTGCTCCTCCTGTCCTCTTCAGTACTTCGGAGAAACTGGCCGATCTCTTTCTGACAGACTCAAGGAGCACAAAAATAGTGTTAGGCTTGCCGACACTAATAATGCTCTTTTCTGTCATGTCATAGATCACAGTCATCCTATTGATTGGTCTTCTTCTAAAACTGTCTACCCTACGTCCAACTTTCATAGTCGCCGTCTGGTTGAATCCTCCCTTATACACAACTTTCCCTGTATGAATCTTAGCCCTGGCTTTGTCTCTGTTGATGCTTTCCTCTCTCATTACATTGTTAAATGCTCCCAACTTCAGAACACCCGTGACTTAACCTGATTCCTTCCCCTTTCATCTCTTCCCCCTTCTCCTTTTTCTCCTATGGGTTTTCTTTTCTTTCTTTTCTTTTGCCTTGTATTTGTCCTTCTTTATTTTATTCGCCTTTTCCTCCCTCTGTGTTCTCGTCCCACCCATGCGGACCGCCAGCTTCTTTGCAGTGCTCCTTTCCTAGAATACTACTAATATCACTTCCACTACTACCTCCATTATTACCCCACTCTCTTGTACCCTCTCCCTGTCTGCCTGCCTATATATACTCCTTCCTTCTGTTCTGTGTGTTAGTGTGACTTTGTAAATGGTCCAAGTCGAGCCGAAACGTCGTCGTAAGCTCCTCCCTTTTTATATGTGCGGGTTGTGTGTCTATCTAATCTAGTACAGTGTGGGCTACCTTATTTAATGAATTATGTTAGTAGCATGGATCTTGTGATTCTTAATATTCCTTCTAGGACGCTGGTAGCAAGAATATTTAAAACACCAAGCTAGTAAAGTGGTAGCAAGAATATTTAAAACACCAAGCTAGTACAGTGGTAGCAAGAATATTTAAAACACCAAGCTAGCACAGTGGTAGCAAGAATATTTTAAACACCAAGCTAGTACAGTGGTAGCAAGAATATTTAAAACACCAAGCAAGTACAGTGGTAGCAAGAATATTTAAAACACCAAGCTAGTACAGTGGTAGCAAGAATATTTTAAACACCAAGCTAGTACAGTGGTAGCAAGGATATTTAAAACACCAAGCTAGTACAGTGGTAGCAAGGATATTTAAAACACCAAGCTAGTACAGTGGTAGCAAGAATATGTAAAACACCAAGCAAGTACAGTGGTACCAAGAATATTTTAAACACCAAGCTAGTACAGTGGTAGCAAGGATATTTAAAACACCAAGCTAGTACAGTGGTAGCAAGGATATTTAAAACACCAAGCTAGTACAGTGGTAGCAAGAATATTTAAAACACCAAGCTAGTACAGTGGTAGCAAGGATATTTAAAACACCAAGCTAGTACAGTGGTAGCAAGAATATTTAAAACACCAATCTAGTACAGTGGTAGCAAGGATATTTAAAACACCAAACTAGTACAGTGGTAGCAAGAATATTTAAAACACCAAGGTAGTACAGTGGTAGCAAGGATATTTAAAACACCAAGGTAGTACAGTGGTAGCAAGAATATTTAAAACACCAAGGTAGTACAGTGGTAGCAAGGATATTTAAAACACCAAGGTAGTACAGTGGTAGCAAGAATATTTAAAACACCAAGCTAGTACAGTGGTAGCAAGGATATTTAAAACACCAAACTAGTACAGTGGTTTCTTCCTTATGTAATGCAGTGCTGTATGACCCTGGTAGGTTTAGCGCTTAGTTTTGATTATATTAATAATTCTTCCTAATGTTGTAATCCCCTTATGTTGTACTCTGGTGGCTACCAGGCTGGTAGCTAAAGCTCTCGCTTCATACGGCGTTTGTCTGGGTTCGATTCCCAGCGAGGGTAGAAACATTGAGCGTGTTTCTTTATACTGGTTGTCTATGTTCACCCATCAGTAAAATGGGTACCTGGGAGTTAGTCGACTGGTGTGGGTCGCATCCTGGGACAAAATTGACCTAATATGGCCGAAATGCTCTGCATAACAAGTGGCTTTCTATATAGTAGTATGTCATTGATGTCAGCTATGGTCTGTATACCTTGTACATGTACTTGTAGTAAATAAAGATAGTATTATTATTATTATTATTATTATTATTATTATTATTATTATTATTCTTTATTGTATACTGTAAAGAATAATAATAATAACTGTATTATTATTCTTTACTGTATACTGTAGTATAAAAATGAATTTTAGAATCTTTATACATATACACCTGGATTAATGACATTAATTAATAAATAAGCTCTATAAAAATCTGGCATTTAATTTGATCTGCCTTAAATTGTTACGATCAACGCCCCCGCGGCCCGGTCCACCTGATCAACCAGACTGTTACTGCTAACCACACGTAGTCCAACGTGTGTTGCTTCAAAGTTTCATAAAAGATGTATACAAAAAATACATCGACGGAGAGTGCCAGTCAAAAGTGTAAGTGTATATTTGACAATTTTATGTATAAAACATTGTGAAATTTGTATTAGTCTTGAATCAAATTAATTTCAAGTTACCTCTTATGACTGGCTTCAGTATTTAAAGGTTAATCATAGAAGGGCCAGGATAGTACCTATTAACGCTGCATGTCTCATTTCTTAAAAATTGGAACTACATTTGCTGTCTTCCATGCCTCAGTTTCGATAGATTTATTGAAGATAGCTGTTGGCGGCACACAGTTCCTCTGTTCCCTCTCTCAGGATCCACCACCTTTGAGGTATCTACTTCACCTAGCAGTTTCTTCACCTCCTCCTTGGTTATGTGTATTGTGTCCAGCACCTGCTGGTGCACCCTACCTCCATGGCTTGCTGAAAGTATTTCTGTCTTTATTGTGAATACTTCTCTAAATCTTGTGTTTAGTTCATCACATACTTCCTGGTCATTCTTTGTGAGCTCCCCTCCTTCTTTCCTCAGCCTGATTACCTGGTCCTTGACTGTTATTGTTCTCCTAATGTGACTGTATAACAACTTTGGCTGATATTTGGCTTTTGATGCTAAGTCGTTCTCGTATTGCCTCTGGGCCTCTCTCCTTATCCCTGCATATTAGTTTCTGGTTCTTCTGCTCATGTCCTTGTTTTCTTCAGTCCTTTACCTTCTATACTTTTCCATGCCTCTTTACTACTCCAGTTAAACCAGGGGCTCACTCTGGTATTGCAATTTTTTTCTGTTACCCTTTGGTATGAACTTCTCCCATTCTCCACTGTTAACTTTACAAGGTATTCAAAACTCATATGGAGAAAATTCTCCAAAGGAGGGGGGTATGCGCCCTTACTACCCTTGGTAAGGGCCCTCACCTTTTCCACCCTTAGGAAAGGGCCAGAGGAGGCGCGTCTGGCTGCATAAACAATTTAATTCAAGCCAGATGTACTGTCAACAGTGTGTCAAGAATTGTGCTGACCACAGCACCACGAGGCACCTCGTGGCACCACATGGCTGCACGAGACTGCAAAAGAGCAGCACGAGCGGGCAGATTGAATTTGGCCACCGCAAGAACGGGTCATACGACTCTATTGGTCATGCGCGCGAGGCGACATAAATCAACATAGACATTACTTGTTCAAGTCCGTTATATCATTTAATCTCCACTAACGTCGGGAAATGAGATAAGAACTCTGTTCCAGCGCGTTTAGTGAATAATATCAACATTGCAGTATATTCAGAAGTGTGCGCAGCTTCAGACTGCAAAAAGGAGAAAAGTAGAGACAATCGCAAGTGAACTCCATCGAAACAAGACGGTGATTCTTCAGCGGCATTCTACAATCAAGACAGCATTTCCGCCGTATATGGTGGAGCCAACACCATCGCTCAAAGTTACACGAGCAAGGTAAGAATTTGATGTTCTGGTCAAAACAGGGGACTGCGCAGTTCTTGTATTCAAGAACATTCAAATTTTTACCTAGGGACGGCGGTTATGCGTGGACTTTTAAGTCCAAAACAGTGAGTAAAACGCCTTTCAGTCCATCTAAGACTGAAATATGGACATACGCTCCTTTGGGGCAATAATTATAATCCCTTGATGTTTATCTTACAGCCCTGTGGAGAGTGAGGCCATAGATGGATCCCCTGAGAAGGTGTTGGTGGCGGCTGCGACATCTTGGATTCATCAATAAGCTAAGTAGTATTAGCGAACCATACATTCCATGTTATCGTAGGAGCCCATCCTCCACAACTCAGGACGTCGTGATCACTAGCACCAACGGGTCTTTTCTGTGTGATATCCTCCTATGTTCAAAGTATTCAAGGTGAATATGAGATTCAGCCTTGCATGAAGTTCTCCAATACTGCCTCCAACATCTGAGCTCTCCAAGTTTCTGGTCCCCCATGTAGCTCTAGATTTTCCCAGTCAATCTCTTTATGATTGAAATCCCCCATTATGGGTAATTTTGTCCTACCCATATGAGCCCTCCTGGCCACTTCAGCTAGTGTATCCACCATTGCTCTATTGCGCTCATCAGACTCTTGAGCTGTCTTTCTGCTGTTCAGTGGTGGGTTATACATAACTGCTATCATCACCTTTGGACCATCCAGTCTGAAGTGTTCCTACAATGAAGTCGTCTGTTTCCTCTCTGTCCATTCCTCCCATTTCCTCAAAAATCCACCGATTTTCGATGAGCAGTGCCACTCCTTCCTCTCCTCTGTTCTCTCTGTCCTTCCTCAGGATCTGTTATCCAGTTGGAAAGATTGCATCTGTTATTCCTATGATGTCAGGGGATGCAATGCATCAATGATTCGTTCTTGCCACTCTTTACTCTTATTTGTTATTCCATTTGCATTGGTATACCATACCTTTAGAGTCCTTTAAATTACTATATTTTCGGATGTGGAAGATGATGGTGCAGGCTGGGGGTGTGGGAGGCTGGGTGGAATGCTATGTGAGGCTGCTATGATTGTGAAATTAGTGCCTGGGGGGACTGAGGAGTGTCGTTTGTTTCTTGTTGTTGTTGTGTTTCGTTGATATGGGGCGAGAGGGGTTGAGGGGTTTGTGTAATCATTTGTGTTCGATGTTCCCCCAGAGGCTGAGCTTTCCTATCTGTCATTGCCTGTCCTGTCTCTCTTTCCTTTCACTGGTTTTATCTTACTGTCACTCTCAGTTGTTCCCCCTCTTTTCGTGTTCAGTCTCGATTGAGGTACACTTGTTGATATTCTCGAGATTCCTTTAACAGTGGCTTCTGTTGCAGTATCCTGTTTCACTCCACTTCTGTCTTGAATGTCAATCTGATTAGTCGAATTTCTTTCCCTCAAATACCCTCCAAGTCTGTGAAAATGTTCTACCTAAGACATCTCTTTCTCTCCTGTTATTGCAAGGATGTTCATAATCTCTCTTTTCTTTCAACAGCCTTCTGAAGATCATGAATAATTATTCACCTCTCCCTCTCTTCTTCCCATTTGTTTTCCCTCCATATCTCTGGATCTGATTAAAGCAACTCCTTTGTTGTTTCTCTTATCTCCCGGACACCCTGATGGCCTGATATTACTTCTGAAATGCACTTCTTAGCTCCATCCCCTCCTTCAGTACCCTCACTGCCTGCTGATGTTTCCATTTAAGTCACCGTGTTCCTTTCGGACCTCATCTTTATGTCCTGCTTCAGCACATTCAGTTCTTCCTCCAGTCTCTGTATCTTTGCCTCAGCAGTTACAGCTCGTGATTCCCAATTCTTTCTGCAGATAGCTTCTCTAACATGTTATTGCAAAGATCATTTAACCTTTTTTTCCAGTCTTGATCCATTTTGCTCTTGAGGCTTTCTACCGATTCCTTTTAACACCAACCATCCTCAGTTCCCTTGCCTTTACGTCCTCACTTTTGAGATCCCATTTTTTTTATCCTGTTAGGATGCTCTAGATCCTTTAGCTTTGTGTAAAATTGTGTGTGTGTGTACTCACCTAGTTGCTCACCTAGTTGTGTTTGCAGGGGTCTAGTTATAGCTCCTGGCCCCGCCTCTCCCTTCGCCATGAGCCTTATCATACCTCTTCTTGAAGATATGAATGGATCCTGCCTCCACTACATCACTTTCCAAGCTATTCCACTTCCTGACCACTCTGTAACTGAAGAAATACTTCCTAACATCCCTGTGATTCATTTGAGTCTTCAACTTCCAACTGTGCCCCCTTGTTGCTGTGTTCCATCTCTGGAACATTCTGTCTCTGTCCACCTTGTCAATTCATCTCAGTATTTTATAATGTCGTTATCATGTCCCCCCTTTCTCTCCTGTTCTCCAGTGTCGTCAGGTCGATTTCCCTTGACCTCTCCTCGTAGAACATACCCCTTAGCTCCGGGACTAGTCTTGTTGCAAACCTTTGCACTTTCTCTAGTTTTTTTATGTGCTTGGCTAGATGTGGGTTATAAACTGGTGCTGCATACTCCAGTATGGGCCTAACGTACAGAGTGTACAGGGTTCTGAACGATTCCTTATTAAGATGTCGAAATGCTGTTGTTAGGTTTGCTAGGCGCTCGTATGCTGCAGCAGTTATCTGGTTGATGTGTGCCTCCGGAGACGTGATTGGCGTTATACTCACCCCAAGGTCTTTCTCCTTTGCCGAGGTTTGTAGCCTTTGTCCGCCTAGCCTGTACTCTGTCAGCGGTCTTCTTTGCCCTTCTCCGATCTTCATGACTTTGCATTTGGTGGGATTGAATTCGAGAAGCCAGTTGCTAGACCAGATGTCAAGCTTGTCCAGGTCTGTTTGAAGTCCTGCTTGGTCCTCTTCCGATGTGATTCTCCTCATTAATTTCACATCATCTGCGAACAGAGAAACTTCTGAGTCTATTCCGTCCGTCATGTCATTTACATATACCAAGAATAACACTGGTCCTAGGACTGACCCCTGCGGTACACCGCTCGTCACAGGCGCCCACTGTGATACCTCATCACGCACCA
>WNWK01014266.1:0-51972 GCA_009830355.1 Cherax destructor | reverse complement strand
GTGACTGCACCTCACAGGAGACTGACAGTGACTGCACCTCACAGGAGACTGACAGTGACTGCACCTCACAGGAGACTGACAGTGACTGCACCTCACAGGAGACTGACAGTGACTGCACCTCACAGGAGACTGACAGGAACTGCACCTCACAGGAGACTGACAGTGACTGCACCTCACAGGAGACTGACAGTGACTGCACCTCACAGGAGACTGACAGTGACTGCACCTCACAGGAGACTGACAGTGACTGCACCTCACAGGAGACTGACAGTGACTGCACCTCACAGGAGACTGACAGGAACTGCACCTCACAGGAAACTGACAGGAACTGCACCTGACAGGAGACTGACAGGAACTGCACCTCACAGGAGACTGACAGGAACTGCACCTCACAGGAGACTGACAGGAACTGCACCTCACAGGAGACTGACAGTGACTGCACCTCACAGGAGACTGACAGTGACTGCACCTCACAGGAGACTGACAGGAACTGCACCTCACAGGAGACTGACAGGAACTGCACCTCACAGGAGACTGACAGGAACTGCACCTCACAGGAGACTGACAGGAACTGCACCTCACAGGAGACTGACAGGAACTGCACCTCACAGGAGACTGACAGTGACTGCACCTCACAGGAGACTGACAGGAACTGCACCTCACAGGAGACTGACAGGAACTGCACCTCACAGGAGACTGACAGGAACTGCACCTCACAGGAGACTGACAGTGACTGCACCTCACAGGAGACTGACAGTGACTGCACCTCACAGGAGACTGACAGTGACTGCACCTCACAGGAGACTGACAGGAACTGCACCTCACAGGAGACTGACAGGAACTGCACCTCACAGGAGACTGACAGGAACTGCACCTCACAGGAGACTGACAGTGACTGCACCTCACAGGAGACTGACAGGAACTGCACCTCACAGGAGACTGACAGGAACTGCACCTCACAGGAGACTGACAGGAACTGCACCTCACAGGAGACTGACAGGAACTGCACCTCACAGGAGACTGACAGGAACTGCACCTCACAGGAGACTGACAGTGACTGCACCTGACAGGAGACTGACAGGAACTGCACCTGACAGGAGACTGACAGTGACTGCACCTGACAGGAGACTGACAGTGACTGCACCTGACAGGAGACTGACAGGAACTGCACCTCACCGGAGACTGACAGTGACTGCACCTCACAGGAGACTGACAGTGACTGCACCTCACAGGAGACTGACAGGAACTGCACCTGACAGGAGACTGACAGGAACTGCACCTGACAGGAGACTGACAGGAACTGCACCTGACAGGAGACTGACAGGAACTGCACCTGACAGGAGACTGACAGGAACTGCACCTGACAGGAGACTGACAGGAACTGCACCTGACAGGAGACTGACAGTGACTGCACCTGACAGGAGACTGACAGGAACTGGAGAAGACAGAGAATGTTTCTCAAAGAGAAGATGAGAAAATGATGAAGATCTTGGGGTTTTAACTCCCATAAAATTGGTTTAACAAGGCACGTGTGACCTCCTTTATTTTTATAAACCAGAATGTGTAGCAGCAGGAAATTAGTGCCAGTGTTGTTGTTGTTGTTGAAGAGCAGTGACACAGCAGGAGAGATGTACTCATCTAGTTGTGGTTGTAGGGGTTGAGTCAGCTCCTAGCTGCTCAGACACCTTATGTTCCTAATAGGAAATCAGATCAAACAAAAATGATCCTAAATGGATGAACAATAGATTAAAACATCTCATTGGTCAAAAGAGAGGCATATATAGGCGAATCAAAAGAGGAGAGGGGCAATTAAGTAATCAATATATTTAGTTAAAGAGAGAAATAAAAAAAGGGAATAAGAAAAGCAAAAAGAGACTATGAGGTTAAAGTTGCGAGAGAATCGAAGACTAACCCAAAAGGATTTTTTTAGGTATACAGAAGTAAGATTAGGGACAAGATAGGCCCACTCAAAAGTTACTCAGGTCAGCTCACCGTCAGTGATAAGGAAATGTGTAGCATTTTTAAAATTATTCCTCTGAGTTTTTACACAGGAAGATACTAGCGATATTACAGAAATAATAAATTATGTAGAACAGGACGATAGTAAACTATGCACGATTAGGGTCACAAGTGACATGGTCCTTAGGCAAATAGATAAATTAAAACCTAACAAATCCTCAGGCCCCTGATGAACTGTATGCAAGGGTTCTAAAGGAATGTAAAGAGGAGCTTAGCAAACCTATGGCTAATCTTTTCAACATATCACTGCAAACTGGCATGGTGCCAGATAAGTGGAAAATTGCAAATGTAATACCTATTTTCAAAGCAGGAGACAGGTCCTTAGCTTCGAACTATAGACCAATAAGCCTAACCTCCATAGTGGGAAAATTTATGGAATCAATAATAGCCGAGGCAATTCGTAGCCATCTTGAAAAGTATAAATTAATCAATGAATCTCAGCACGGTTTTACAAAAGGGCGATCCTGCCTTACAAATTTAATAACTTTTTACACTAAGGTGTTTGAGGAGGTAGATCATGGTAATGAATATGATATTGTGTATATGGACTTCAGTAAGGCTTTTGATAGAGTCCCACATCAGAGACTACTGAGGAAAATTAAGGCACACGGAATAGGAGGAGAATTTTTTTCCTGGATAGAGGCATGGTTGACAAATAGGCAGCAGAGAGTTTGCATAAATGGGGAGAAATCAGAGTGGGGAAGTGTCACAAGCGGTGTTCCACAGGGGTCAGTATTGGGCCCCTTGTTGTTCACAATCTACATAAACGACATAGATGAGGAAATAAATAGCGACATAAGCAAGTTTGCCGATGACACCAAAATAGGCAGTCCAATTCATTCAAATGAGGACATTAGAGCACTCTAGGAAGATTTGAATAGACTGATGCAGTGGTCGGAGAAATGGCAGATGCAGTTTAATATAGATAAATGCAAAGTTCTAAATATTGGACAGGACAATAACCATGCCACATATAAACTAAATAATGTAGATCTTAATACTACTGATTGCGAAAAGGATTTAGGAGTTCTGGTTAGCAGTAATCTAAAACCAAGACAGCAGTGCATAAGTGTTCGCAATAAAGCAAACAGAATCCTTGGCTTCATATCAAGAAGCATAAATAATAGGAGTCCTCAGGTTGTTCTTCAACTCTATATATCCTTGGTTAGGCCTCATCTAGATTATGCTGCACAGTTTTGGTCACCGTATTACAGAATGGATATAAATGCTCTGGAAAACGTACGAAGGAGGATGACTAAGTTGATTCCATGTATCAGAAATCTTCCCTATGAGGATAGACTGAGGGCACTGAATCTGCACTCTCTAGAAAGGCTTAGAATTAGGGAGGATATGATTGAGGTGTATAAATGGAAAACAGGAATAAATAAAGGTGATGTAAATAGCGTGCTAAAAATATCTAGTATTGACAGGACTCGCAGCAATGGCTTTAAGTTGGATAAATTCAGATTCAAAGGATATAGGAAAGCATTGGTTTGGTAATATAGTTGTCGATGAGTGGAACAAACTCCTGAGTACAGTTATAGAGGCTAAAACGTTGTGTAGTTTTAAAAATAGGCTAGATAAATATATGAGTGGGTGCGGGTGGGTGTGAGTTGGTCCTGACTAGCTTGTGCTACTAGGTCAGATGCCGTGCTCCTTCCTTAAGTGAATGTAACCTGACCTGGCTGGGTCGGGGCATTGGCTTAAGCCGGTGGGAGACTTGGACCTGCCACGCATGGGCCAGTAGGCCTGCTGCAGTGTTCCTTCTTTCTTATGTGTGTATTTGTGTGTGTGTGTGTGTGTGTTTGTGTGTGTGTGTTTGTGTGTGAGTGTGTGTGTGTGTGTGTGTGTGTGTGTGTGTGTGTGCGTGCCTGGGAGAGAGGGAGTAACGGGTATCAGGTTAAACAGGTTAATGTTAAACTAACACTTAGGTCACTTTCACACCAGTGACGTCACTGCCAGTCTTAGTAATAATCTTTTATTTACTACCATCATCAACGCTATATTACTACCATCATCAACACTATATTACTACCATCATCAACGCTATATTACTACCATCATCAACACTATATTACTACCATCATCAACACTATATTACTACCATCATCAACGCTATATTACTACCATCATCAACGCTATATTACTACCATCATCAACGCTATATTACTACCATCATCAACACTATATTACTACCATCATCAACGCTATATTACTACCATCATCAACACTATATTACTACCATCATCAACACTATATTACTACCATCATCAACACTATATTACTACCATCATCAACACTATATTACTACCATCATCAACACTATATTACTACCATCATCAACGCTATATTACTACCATCATCAACGCTATATTACTACCATCATCAACGCTATATTACTACCATCATCAACACTATATTACTACCATCATCAACACTATATTACTACCATCATCAACACTATATTACTACCATCATCAACACTATATTACTACCATCATCAACGCTATATTACTACCATCATCAACGCTATATTACTACCATCATCAACGCTATATTACTACCATCATCAACGCTATATTACTACCATCATCAACGCTATATTACTACCATCATCAACACTATATTACTACCATCATCAACGCTATATTACTACCACCATCAACACTATATTACTACCATCATCAACGCTATATTACTACCATCATCAACGCTATATTACTACCATCATCAACGCTATATTACTACCACCATCAACACTATATTACTACCATCATCAACGCTATATTACTACCACCATCAACACTATATTACTACCATCATCAACGCTATATTACTACCATCATCAACACTATATTACTACCATCATCAACGCTATATTACTACCACCATCAACACTATATTACTACCATCATCAACGCTATATTACTACCATCATCAACGCTATATTACTACCACCATCAACACTATATTACTACCACCATCAACGCTATATTACTACCATCATCAACACTATATTACTACCATCATCAACGCTATATTACTACCATCATCAATGCTATATTACTACCATCATCAACGCTATATTACTACCATCATCAAGCTATATTACTACCATCATCAACACTATATTACTACCATCATCAACACTATATTACTACCATCATCAACCTATATTACTACCATCATCAACGCTATATTACTACCATCATCAACGCTATATTACTACCATCATCAACGCTATATTACTACCATCATCAACACTATATTACTACCATCATCAACACTATATTACTACCATCATCAACGCTATATTACTACCATCATCAACACTATATTACTACCATCATCAACGTATATTACTACCATCATCAACGCTATATTACTACCATCATCAACGCTATATTACTACCATCATCAACACTATATTACTACCATCATCAACGCTATATTACTACCATCATCAACACTATATTACTACCATCATCAACACTATATTACTACCATCATCAACACTATATTACTACCATCATCAACACTATATTACTACCATCATCAACACTATATTACTACCATCATCAACACTATATTACTACCATCATCAACGCTATATTACTACCATCATCAACACTATATTACTACCATCATCAACACTATATTACTACCATCATCAACACTATATTACTACCATCATCAACACTATATTACTACCATCATCAACCGCTTTATATTACTACCATCATCAACGCTATATTACTACCATCATCAACACTATATTACTACCATCATCAACGCTATATTACTACCATCATCAACCTATATTACTACCATCATCAACACTATATTACTACCATCATCAACACTATATTACTACCATCATCAACGCTATATTACTACCATCATCAACACTATATTACTACCATCATCAACACTATATTACTACCATCATCAACACTATATTACTACCATCATCAACACTATATTACTACCATCATCAACACTATATTACTACCATCATCAACACTATATTACTACCATCATCAACACTATATTACTACCATCATCAACACTATATTACTACCATCATCAACGCTATATTACTACCATCATCAACGCTATATTACTACCATCATCAACACTATATTACTACCATCATCAACACTATATTACTACCATCATCAACACTATATTACTACCATCATCAACGCTATATTACTACCATCATCAACGCTATATTACTACCATCATCAACATATATTACTACCATCATCAACACTATATTACTACCATCATCAACACTATATTACTACCATCATCAACACTATATTACTACCATCATCAACGCTATATTACTACCATCATCAACGCTATTACTACCATCATCAACGCTATATTACTACCATCATCAACGCTATATTACTACCATCATCACACTATATTACTACCATCATCACGCTATATTACTACCATCATCAACACTATATTACTACCATCATCAATGCTATATTACTACCATCATCAACACTATATTACTACCATCATCAACACTATATTACTACCATCATCAACGCTATATTACTACCATCATCAACA
This sequence comes from Cherax destructor, assembly GCA_009830355.1. Classification (NCBI taxonomy): domain Eukaryota; kingdom Metazoa; phylum Arthropoda; class Malacostraca; order Decapoda; family Parastacidae; genus Cherax; species Cherax destructor. The sequence continues at coordinate 45,360 of WNWK01014266.1, read as the reverse complement.
CTATATTACTACCATCATCAACGCTATATTACTACCATCATCAACGCTATATTACTACCATCATCAACACTATATTACTACCATCATCAACACTATATTACTACCATCATCAACACTATATTACTACCATCATCAACGCTATATTACTACCATCATCAACGCTATATTACTACCATCATCAACGCTATATTACTACCATCATCAACGCTATATTACTACCATCATCAACACTATATTACTACCATCATCAACGCTATATTACTACCATCATCAACGCTATATTACTACCATCATCAACGCTATATTACTACCATCATCAACGCTATATTACTACCATCATCAACGCTATATTACTACCATCATCAACGCTATATTACTACAATCATCAACAGGTGTTACTTTATTACCTCTCACATTCACCTCTTCCCTCACAATTCATCTTTAATCAGAGTGAAATTCTTCAAATCCTAATTTTTTCTCAGTTTTCCTCTTATGTTTGACTTATGTCAGTTATCTTAGGGTCAACACAGTGGTGCTTGTCTCTCCTCAAGGAAACTTCATAATATTGCTTCCTCTCTGCTTGTTTTACTCTGAACGAAGACCTGGTTCAGCCTCGCCGGCTCAACATTCCCTCTTATTGTTGTATATTTTTCATCATCTTGGTGAAGGAAGTTTTGCAATATACATTGTAAGAGTTTATTAAACAATGTTTCTGGTTGGCACTTGGGCCGCGGCTTTCCCAGCTTATGTCTCCATAGTTAAAACTCCTTTGACGGGAAGAGGTGCACAAGTTTCTGAGACAGAACAGGAGAGGACGGGTTACCCAGTCATGCATTATGTCGGCTACTGGAAGTGTGACCTGCAACACTTAAGTGAATCGCTCAAAAGGGAATGTTCGTGTCAGCAGAACTACCAGTACCTGACTAGCCGGACTGGTCAGGTATGTCGGTTTACGTGCGGCCAGCAGTAATAGCCTGGTTGATCAGGTCCTGAATCCACCACGAGGCCTGGTCACAGACCGGGCCGCGGGGGCGTTGACCCCCGGTGCCCTCTCCAGGTATACTCCAGGATTACCGGAAGACTCAGGGCAGAACACATGCTGGAGAGAACAGGTGAGAACCTTGACGCGTGTACTGTGTACTGTGACGGAGATAACATGGTAGTTGATAGACCAGCTGTCACACCATAACACACATGGATAATAATAATAGAAATAATAATATCTTTATTTCTACAAGTACATGTACAAGGTATACAGGCCATAGCTGACATCAATGACATACTACTATATAAAAAGCCTCTTGTTATACAGAGCATTTCCAGCAAATTAGGTCAGTTTTGTCCCAGGATGCGACCCACACCAGTCCACTAACACCCAGGTACCCATTTTACTGATGGGTGAACATGGACAACAGGTATCTTAAACAAACACGTCCCCAATGTTTTCCAGACGTGCGGATTTATAAGCTATCACAAAGTGTTTGACCCTTGAACCCCAGGGTCAAACATATTCACAGTGGAGAGGCTGAGCCAGGAGCTGTGAATCGACCCCTGCAACAACATACAGGTGAGAACACACACACACAGACGGGAAGATTGCTGCAGTAAGTCAATGAATACGTTCAACAGGAGACCTGTAACACATCCATGAACTAACTCCAGACACTGAACATGATGGTCATCAATACTGAGAGGTTGAACAATGAACGACCGTGAGAGGTCAGTAGGAGAGGTTTGCAAATCGATCGAAGGCCGAGAATAAGAGCCAGAAGCTGGAACTCGGTCCTCCTGCAACCCCAAATCGATAAGTACAAACGAACTAGGCACTAGTCATCCGTGTTTAGGTCACGGTTATAGTGTAGGGAATCCTTGTAGCTGTGTATAGTGTAGGGAATACTTGTAGCTGTGTATAGTGTAGGGAATACTTGTAGCTGTGTATAGTGTAGGGAATACTTGTAGCTGTGTATAGAGTAGGGAATACTTGTAGCTGTGTACAGTGTAGGGAATACTTGTAGCTGTGTATAGTGTAGGGAATACTTGTAGCTGTGTATAGAGTAGGGAATACTTGTAGCTGTGTATAGAGTAGGGAATACTTGTAGCTGTGTACAGTGTAGGGAATACTTGTAGCTGTGTATAGTGTAGGGAATACTTGTAGCTGTGTATAGTGTAGGAATACTTGTAGCTGTGTATAGTGTAGGAATACTTGTAGCTGTGTATAGTGTAGGGAATACTTGTAGCTGTGTATAGTGTAGGGAATACTTGTAGCTGTGTATAGTGTAGGGAATACTTGTAGCTGTGTATAGTGTAGGGAATACTTGTAGCTGTGTATAGTGTAGGGAATACTTGTAGCTGTGTACAGTGTAGGGAATACTTGTAGCTGTGTATAGTGTAGGGAATACTTGTAGCTGTGTATAGAGTAGGGAATACTTGTAGCTGTGTATAGTGTAGGGAATACTTGTAGCTGTGTACAGTGTAGGGAATGCTTGTAGCTGTGTATAGAGTAGGGAATACTTGTAGCTGTGTATAGAGTAGGGAATACTTGTAGCTGTGTACAGTGTAGGGAATGCTTGTAGCTGTGTATAGAGTAGGGAATACTTGTAGCTGTGTATAGAGTAGGGAATACTTGTAGCTGTGTACAGTGTAGGGAATCCTTGTAGCTGTGTATAGTGTAGGGAATCCTTGTAGCTGTGTATAGTGTAGGGAATACTTGTAGCTGTGTATAGTGTAGGGAATACTTGTAGCTGTGTATAGTGTAGGGAATACTTGTAGCTGTGTATAGAGTAGGGAATACTTGTAGCTGTGTATAGTGTAGGGAATACTTGTAGCTGTGTATAGAGTAGGGAATACTTGTAGCTGTGTATAGAGTAGGGAATACTTGTAGCTGTGTACAGTGTAGGGAATGCTTGTAGCTGTGTATAGAGTAGGGAATACTTGTAGCTGTGTACAGTGTAGGGAATGCTTGTAGCTGTGTATAGAGTAGGGAATACTTGTAGCTGTGTATAGAGTAGGGAATACTTGTAGCTGTGTACAGTGTAGGGAATGCTTGTAGCTGTGTATAGAGTAGGGAATACTTGTAGCTGTGTACAGTGTAGGGAATGCTTGTAGCTGTGTATAGAGTAGGGAATACTTGTAGCTGTGTATAGTGTAGGGAATGCTTGTAGCTGTGTACAGTGTAGGGAATACTTGTAGCTGTGTATAGAGTAGGGAATACTTGTAGCTGTGTATAGAGTAGGGAATACTTGTAGCTGTGTACAGTGTAGGGAATGCTTGTAGCTGTGTATAGAGTAGGGGAAAACTTGTAGCTGTGTACAGTGTAGGGAATGCTTGTAGCTGTGTATAGAGTAGGGAATACTTGTAGCTGTGTATAGTGTAGGAATGCTTGTAGCTGTGTACAGTGTAGGGAATACTTGTAGCTGTGTATAGAGTAGGGAATACTTGTAGCTGTGTACAGTGTATGGAATGCTTGTAGCTGTGTATAGTGTAGGGAATGCTTGTAGCTGTGTATAGTGTAGGGAATCCTTGTAGCTGTGTACAGTGTAGGGAATGCTTGTAGCTGTGTACAGTGTAGGGAATGCTTGTAGCTGTGTACAGTGTAGGGAATCCTTGTAGTTGTGTACAGTGTAGGGAATCCTTGTAGCTGTGTACAGTGTAGGGAATCCTTGTAGCTGTGTACAGTGTAGGGAATGCTTGTAGCTGTGTACAGTGTAGGGAATCCTTGTAGCTGTGTACAGTGTAGGGAATCCTTGTAGCTGTGTACAGTGTAGGGAATCCTTGTAGCTGTGTACAGTGTAGGGAATGCTTGTAGCTGTGTACAGTGTAGGGAATACTTGTAGCTGTGTACAGTGTAGGGAATCCTTGTAGCTGTGTACAGTGTAGGGAATGCTTGTAGCTGTGTACAGTGTAGGGAATCCTTGTAGCTGTGTACAGTGTAGGAATGCTTGTAGCTGTGTACAGTGTAGGGAATGCTTGTAGCTGTGTACAGTGTACCCACTCACCTTCCTCTTGTCGATACCTGAGCAATCTTAGCTGCCTCTGTGTTGACGTACGAGGCACGCGCGTCACAACTGCCTCTCTTACTAAATCATTCATTGTGGCATTTGATAGAGGCTTGAGCCGGCCACTGATGGTGAGAAGGGTTGGCACCAGAGAGCCACACTAGTGTCCCTCCGATACATGTGGTGTAGTGCCATACCTCGTCTCTCACACCTTGTCTACACACCTGACCCCACGTCACTCTACCTACTAATTAACAACGCCGGATTTAAATAATTAACGAAGAGTTTGCAAGAGAGAGATGTTGTTTATGTGGGATAACAAAGCAGGACACAGATATTGTGTGATAACACAGTACGTAAGACACAGTTCTTGTGATAACACAGTACGTAAGACACAGTTCTTGTGATAACACAGTACGTAAGACACAGTTCTTGTGATAACACAGTACGTAAGACAGTTTTAGTGATAACACAGTACGTAAGACACAGTTCTTGTGATAACACAGTACGTAAGACACAGTTCTTGTGATAACACAGTACGTAAGACACAGTTCTTGTGATAACACAGTACGTAAGACACAGTTCTTGTGACAACACAGTACGTAAGACACAGTTCTTGTGACAACACAGTATGTAAGAAACAGTTCTTGTGATAACACAGTACGTAAGACACAGTTCTTGTGATAACACAGTACGTAAGACAGTTCTTGTGATAACACAGTTCTTGTGATAACACAGTACGTAAGACACAGTTCTTGTGATAACACAGTACGTAAGACACAGTTCTTGTGATAACACAGTACGTAAGACAGTTTTAGTGATAACACAGTACGTAAGACAGTTCTTGTGATAACACAATACGTAAGACACAGTTCTTGTGATAACACAGTACGTAAGACACAGTTCTTGTGATAACACAGTACGTAAGACAGTTCTTGTGATAACACAGTACGTAAGACAGTTTTAGTGATAACAAAGTAAGTAAGACACTTCTAGCGATAACACAGTACGTAAGACACAGTTCTTGTGATAACACAGTACATAAGACACAGTTCTTGTGATAACACAGTACGTAAGACACAGTTCTTGTGATAACACAGTACGTAAGACACAGTTCTTGTGATAACACAATACGTAAGACACAGTTCTTGTGATAACACAGTACGTAAGACACAGTTCTTGTGATAACACAGTACGTAAGACAGTTTTAGTGATAACACAGTACGTAAGACACAGTTCTTGTGATAACACAGTACGTAAGACACAGTTCTTTTGATAACACAGTACGTAAGACACAGTTCTTGTGATAACACAGTACGTAAGACACAGTTCTTGTGATAACACAGTACGTAAGACAGTTTTAGTGATAACACAGTACGTAAGACACAGTTCTTGTGATAACACAGTACGTAAGACACAGTTCTTGTGATAACACAGTACGTAAGACACAGTTCTTGTGATAACACAGTACGTAAGACACAGTTCTTGTGATAACACAGTACGTAAGACACAGTTCTTGTGATAACACAGTACGTAAGACACAGTTCTTGTGACAACACAGTACGTAAGACACAGTTCTTGTGACAACACAGTATGTAAGAAACAGTTTTTGTGATAACACAGTACGTAAGACAGTTCTTGTGATAACACAGTACGTAAGACACAGTTCTTGTGATAACACAGTACGTAAGACACAGTTCTTGTGATAACACAGTACGTAAGACAGTTCTTGTGATAACACAGTACGTAAGACACAGTTCTTGTGATAACACAGTACGTAAGACAGTTCTTGTGATAACACAGTACGTAAGACAGTTCTTGTGATAACACAGTACGTAAGACAGTTCTTGTGATAACACAGTACGTAAGACAGTTCTTGTGATAACACAGTACGTAAGACACAGTTCTTGTGATAACACAGTACGTAAGACAGTTCTTGTGATAACACAGTACGTAAGACAGTTCTATTGATAACACAGTACGTAAGACAGTTCTTGTGATAACACAGTACGTAAGACAGTTCTTGTGATAACACAGTACGTAAGACAGTGCTTGTGATAACACAGTACGTAAGACAGTTCTTGTGATAACACAGTACGTAAGACAGTTCTTGTGATAACACAGTACGTAAGACAGTTCTTGTGATAACACAGTACGTAAGACAGTTCTTGTGATAACACAGTACGTAAGACAGTTCTTGTGATAACACAGTACGTAAGACAGTTCTTGTGATAACACAGTACGTAAGACAGTTCTTGTGATAACACGAGTACGCGGTAAGACAGTTCTTGTGATAACACAGTACGTAAGACAGTTCTTGTGATAACACAGTACGTAAGACAGTTCTTGTGATAACACAGTACGTAAGACAGTTCTTGTGATAACATCAACGAGACAGTTCTTGGGTACACAGTCGTAAGACAGTTCTTGTGATAACACAGTACGTAAGACAGTTCTTGTGATAACACAGTACGTAAGACAGTTCTTGTGATAACACAGTACGTAAGACAGTTCCAGTGATAACGTCTGAAGATGACTAAGAAGAAGTCACCGGTGAAGGAGTGGGCGACGCGGTACGGTGATAACGGCAAAGTGTTCACCATACACAATACTGACGGTAGTGGGATGTTCACTACGAACCAAGTACATCCCGAGGACAGTGGGAGGTTTGCAAAGTACAAAGTACACCCCGAGGATAGTGGGATGTTTACTAAGTACGAAGTACACCTCGAGGATAGTGGGATGTTTACTAAGTACAAAGTACACCCTGGGGAGAGTGGAAAGTTCGCTAAGTACCAAGTACACCCCGGGGAGAGTCTAGCCAGACCTTACTACACACAGTCGTGGCCTCAGCTCAGACAACACCAGGTATGTACTCTACGTAATCTCACCTTCCTGCCATAACAGCAGTATGGAACAACACTACAGTAGGCCTACTGATCCTCATATTCAACCCTTCCCACTCGTATACTAACCTTCATAGCAATGTATATCACGAAGTCACTGAGTCTCGGTAGGATTGAAACCCATGGTAGATCATGGGTCCTCTGAGAGAGTACATGGTAAGCATGGGTGTTATAGAAAGGAGGGCAGATTATGAGGGGTAATGGGGGTGAGAATCCTGACTGTGATACGTCAGAAGGATGATGTGTTGTGAGGAACCTGTGTACCAGGGGTACCACCAACTGGGAACATCCCTGGTTCTGTCTGATGGTGTCTGAAGTAAGAATGATGTCTGAAGTATGACTGAGAGTCGATCCCAAGTATTGTCTTCTTTTCCTATTCATTTTTATCTATGGTTGACCCTGTTTAACCCGGGACCAAACTTTTGTGCTGCCAGTCTGTGTTATGGTGTAGAACCCAGGAGTTGTGGGAATATCTGTGCTTATATATACCTCTGCTGTGGAAAAACAGACACAGATGAAGTATAATGTGATTCTTTATTGACAACGTTTCGCCCACACAGTGGGCTTTATCAAGTCACAAACAGATCTACCTGAATAAAGAGCGCGTTAGTGTGGAGTCAGATGGAGTGCTGGGCAGCTTGTGTTAGAGATGGACCTACACGGGACGTGCGGGTGTGTATGCTGTTAAGAACATAAGAAAGAAGGAACACTGCAGCAGGCCTACTGGCCCATGCGAGGCAGGTCCAAGTCTCCCACCGGCTTAAGCCAATGCCCCGACCCAGTTAGGTCAGGTTACATTCACTTAAGGAAGGAGCACGGAATCTGTCTTAGTAGCACAAGCTAGTCAGGACCAACTCACACCCACCCGCACCCACTCATATATTTATCTAGCCTATTTTTAAAACTACACAACGTTTTAGCCTCTATAACTGTACTCGGGAGTTTGTTCCACTCATCGACAACTCTATTACCAAACCAATGCTTTCCTATATCCTTCCTGAATCTGAATTTATCCAACTTAAAGCCATTGCTGCGAGTCCTGTCAATACTAGATATTTTTAGCACGCTATTTACATCCCCTTTATTTATTCCTGTTTTCCATTTATACACCTCAATCATATCCCTCAATCAGGGCCCTCAGTCTATCTTCATAGGGAAGATTTCTGATACATGGGATCAACTTTGTCATCCTCCTTTGTACGTTTTCCATAGCATTTATATCCATTCTGTAATACGGTGACCAAAACTGTGCAGCATAATCTAGATGAGACCTAACCAAGGATATATAGAGTTGAAGAACAACCTGAGGACTCCTATTATTTATGCTTCTTGATATGAAGCCAAGGATTCTGTTCGCTTTATTGCGAACACTTATGCACTGCTGTCTTGGTTTTAGATTACTGCTAACCAGATTCCTGCGGCACTGTTTTTATAGCTCATATATTGCCAATTTTTCCTCAATAGCAGCTCCTCTAACTGAGTTGCTTAAGAAAGATGCTCCATTTGTTTGGACCTTCAGTCAGGAAAAAGCATTTCAAACCTTGAAAGAAAGATTAACTTCTGCTCCAATCTTAAAATTCCCAGATTTCACAAAGCCTTTCTATTTAACCACTGATGCCAGTTCTATAGGCATTGGTGCAGTTCTTGCACAGAAGATTGATAGTAAATACAACGCAGTTGCATTTGCTAGTCGAGTCCTTACAAAGGCTGAAAGGAATTATACAGTAACTGAGCAAGAAGCCTTAGCAATAGTGTGGTCTTTAAAACACTTCCGAGACATAATTTATCAGTACCCTGTCCATGTCTTGACAGATCATGCACCTCTAATACCATTGTTCCAGAATAAACAACCTACTGGAAGACTAGCTAGATGGTCCTTAACTATCCAAGAGTTCAACCCTACCTTTGAACATTTACCTGGCAAGTCAAATGTAGTTGCAGATGCTTTATCGCGTCATGTTAGCGTAGTAACTGCTGATCCTCCGTTTAGTGCTGAGGATGTAAAGAATGGCCAAAGAACAGATCCCTTGTGGTCTGGTGTGACTCGATTCCTGCTACAGGAAGACCTTATTCTTACTGTGAAGCCACCAGCACCTATCAGTGACTTTGTTATGAACCAAGAATTACTGTATCGCGTAACCGAGCTGGGAACGCCTAGTAGACGGGCATACCAGTTAGTAATTCCTCAGTCACTAGTAAAAGTAGCTTTACAGCTAATTCACGATGCACCAGGTGTTGCACACCCTGGTATGGACCGTTCGATTAAACAAGTAAGATTGAAGTACTTTTGGCCTCGTATGGCAACTGATATTACCGAGTATGTTAAGAAGTGTAGTGTTTGTATGAAACACAAGGGTAATATCAACGGTCCCAATCCTATCCAGATGTATCCCACTACTAGTGAGCCATGGGAAAGAGTTGCAATAGATCTGCTAACTAATTTTCAATGTACAACGCAAGGCAATAAACATCTGTGTGTGATGGTCGATCATTTCACCAGATATTGTGAGTTAGTTCCTATTCCAGACAAGACTGCCGAGACAGTAGCTAAAGCGTTTAAGGAACGTATAATATGTAGACACACCACTCCTAAATCCTTAGTATCCGATAATGGAGGTGAATTTTGCAAGATTCTAGAAAACCTATGTGCCTTGTATAAGATTACTAAATCTACCATTGTTCCACACCATCCTGCCAGCAATGGTTTAGCAGAAAGAACTAATAAAAAGTACTCGATGTCTTGAGAGCCACTGTTAATCCCAATAGTTCAACCTGGGATGAAGTTATACCTGATGTTCAATGTGCTATAAATTCTGCTTTCAATGCTTCTATAGGTGATACGCCGCATTACGCCTTGTATGGTGTTGACAAGCGTTTGCCTTATGAGTTGTTATATTCTAATCCAAAACCGTCGTATAACCCTGATGATTTCATAGCAACTCGTACCAGCCAAGCTCAGAGTGTTTTCAGAAGAATCCGTGAAACACTTCATAAGTCAACAGCAGAATTTACTAGAGTAACTAATACTAAAGCCAAACCAACTAAAGTTCAAGTAGGGTCCAGAGTCATGTTGTTCAACTTTAACAAAACTTCAGCAATGCCTAAATTAGACCAAAAGTTTGTTGGCCCGTATCGAGTAGTTGAATATATCAAGGGCAATAAGTATAAAGTTAGAGAACTTAGTACGGGTAAGTGTAAAGAATCGCATCTAGATCATATGAAGTTAGTATGTGAGAAGACGAAGCCCCTGACGACGAGACTGTTGTGACTGACAATGATAATCCGTCTGACCCAGTATATTCAACTTCTAGTAGTGAGTCAGAGGGACAACCTGATTGTCGTTACTCCTTGCGTACACGACAAGTGTTGAGAAACCCCCAAGTATCATTTGTTGATATCAGTGTAGACCCTCCTCAATCAGAAGTTGAGTTACCTACTGTAACAGAGTTTGATCCACCCAGAGATGATAACCATTCTGTATATGTAAATCTTACCCTAGCAGAGTTGGGGTTAAATGTAAATAGACTGTACAATTAGATGATTGAGTTAAGAGAAATTGTCGACTGTGTGTTTTGTTACTAAGTGTTCATTATCTAGAATTTTTTTGTGTGTTCATGTTCCCTGCGAGTTCTGAGCTTTAACAGTTGACCGTGCTAGCCGAGTCTCTCTTTTCTGTTAAAACTTCTTCCTTGTAAATATATTTATTCTTCCTCAGAACCCGCTGAGTGCATGAATACAGATTGATCGATCAAATTTGCAATTGTTTTATATATAATCCATTATATCTAGATCCATTAAATTTCTCTTATGTACCATTAACTCAAGAAGTGCGAGAGTAAGATTAATCTTGATCAGTTCAAAGTTATAATGTGTTTGCTATTGTATAGATTCATCCAGTACCATCTGTCTGTTCAGTCTATAGAGTTGTATAGTATGCCGAGACGTCATACGATAACATGGCCGAGCTGTCGTGTCAGTATCATATATACACTTGTGTAGTGTATCTTTCCTTTTATACAGCTGGTCCCTTTGCGTGTGACGTCACGGTACCCGCTGACGTCAGAGGCTCAGCGCATGTGCACAGCCTCTCATAGAGGCACTCCCTCACTAACGTTAGACCTACAGGCGAGACAGACGGTGTGCTGGACTCTCCTTCACTTACTGTAAATATACCGTAACCATCCAACAAGGAGTATCTTTGACCTCCTATATATCTCTCCCAAGACCCACGCGACAATAGTCTTGAAGATCACCGTAGTCTTGAAGATCACCGTAGTCTTGAAGATCACCGTAGTCTTGAAGATCACCGTAGTCTTGAAGATCACCGTAGTCTTGAAGATCACCGTAGTCTTGAAGATCACCGTAGTCTTGAAGATCACCGTAGTCTTGAAGATCACCGTAGTCTTGAAGATCACCGTAGTCTTGAAGATCACCGTAGTCTTGAAGATCACCGTAGTCTTGAAGATCACCGTAGTCTTGAAGATCACCGTAGTCTTGAAGATCACCGTAGTCTTGAAGATCACCGTAGTCTTGAAGATCACCGTAGTCTTGAAGATCACCGTAGTCTTGAAGATCACCGTAGTCTTGAAGAATCTTCAGATTCTTCAACATTTACAGTCCACTGATTGGCTGAGGTGGATCACTGCCGCTGCTGCTAAAATTTAGTGTATATCACTGTCGTTCCTGTGGTTCAACAGTTGTGTTCTTCCCCAGAACATGACGTCAGGATGAACCTTGTGATGAACTACGCATTTGTTGTTGATTTTATCCTCCCTGCAGGCGTATTTATGGTTGTAAAGGCGAGTCTGAAGGTCCGTGTCAGTCTCCCCGACAAAGAATATATTGCAAACACCACCCGGTATGTTGTACACTTCTGCTGTGCAAATAATTCTTGAATTATGGCTTCTGGTGATCGCTGTGTTAGTTTCAGTAGCTACAGCCATTATAATCGATGGGGATGACAGTCCAGCAGGACGGACCAGGCGGCTCTCAGTGTTCGGGTCTTCTTTGAGTTCATTGTGCATGAAGAAGATTGCTATCGTAGTTTTATGGTCATGGTGTGAGAAGTAGTGCATTAAATCATTGTTATTGGTGTTTTCTTTATACCTTGTAAACTCAGATTAAGTTGTAGTAAAGAACTGTCAATGAATAAACAGAAAGATGGACGGGAACCGCGGTCTGTAAATTGACAGTCCGCGGCTCTTGTCTTCAGGGGTACCGTCTGTAACCCAACTGAACTCCTTCCTTCAGCTCCTGGGCTGCAGAGAGGAGTTCAGTTGGGTTACAGATGGTGACTCTGACGAAACATAGCACAGTAAGTACTGGTTCCGACTCCTTCCTCTTGTAAGTCTGGTGGTGAAGATGGTACAGCGTCGGGCTGTCAGTTTACAGACCTCGGTTCATACCCCCCGTTAATCGTCCTCTTTATACGTTGTGTTTAAGAGCATCTCCAGTCTTGATGTACAACACGACCAGAAACTGTGAGGTTCCATCTCTCTCTCTCTCTCTCTCTCTCTCTCTCTCTCTCTCTCTCTCTCTCTCTCTCTCTCTCTCTCTCTCTCTCTCTCTCTCTCTCTCTCTCTCTCTTTTAGTGTGAAGTGAGTTGAGGTTCAGACATATTAATGAGTTTCTGACATGAGTGAGGTTGAGGCTTCACGGAAGAATAACCAACACATCATCCACATGTCTGAGACAAATAACGTGTCGAGGGGTATTTTAAAAATCAGTTTCTCTTAAGGTTGTAGCCAATACCGCGTGCAAGATGGTCAATGAAAGATGTGCAGTGAGAGGTGAGCCAAGATGTGCAGTGAGAGGTGAGCCAAGATGTGCAGTGAGAGGTGAGCCAAGATGTGCAGTGAGAGGTGAGCCAAGATGTGCAGTGAGAGGTGAGCCAAGATGTGCAGTGAGAGGTGAGCCAAGATGTGCAGTGACGGACCTGTCAAGGTAAATCACTACATAAGAACATAAGAAAGAAGGAACACTGCAGCAGGCCTACTGACCCATGCGAGGCAGGTCCAAGTCTCCCACCGGCTTAAGCCAATGCCCCGACCCAGCCAGGTCAGGTTACATTCACTTAAGGAAGGAGCACGGCATCTGACCAAGTAGCACAAGTTAGTCAGGTCCAACTCACACTCACCCGCACCCACTCATATATTTATCTAGCATATTTTTAAAACTACACAACGTTTTAGCCTCTATAACTGTACTCGGGAGTTTGTTCCACTCATCCACAACTCTATTACCAAACCAATGCTTTCCTATATCCTTCCTGAATCTGAATTTATCCAACTTAAAGCCATTGCTGCGAGTCCTGTCAATACTAGATATTTTTAGCACGCTATTTACATAAGAACATAAGAAAGGAGGAACACTGCAGCAGGCCTGTTGGCCCATACTAGGCAGGTCCTTCACAATCCGTCGCACTACCTGAATATTTGCTCAACCCAATTTTCAATGCTACCCAAGAAATAAGCTTTGACAATTCTACCCACTCATGCGCGAGTCCCACTCAAATCCAACCCCTCTCACTCATGAATTTATCCAACCTAAATTTGAAACTACCCAAGGTCCTAGCTTCAATAACCCTACTAGGCAGACTGTTCCACTCATCAACTACCCTATTTCCAAACCAATACTTTCCTATATCCTTTCTAAATCTAAACTTATCTAACTTGAATCCATTATTGCGGGTTCTCTCTTGGAGAGATATCCTCAAGACCTTATTTATATCCCCTTTGTTAATACCCATTTTCCACTTGTATACCTCGATCATGTCTCCCCTCATTCTACGTCTTACAAGTGAATGTAATTTAAGGGTCTTCAATCTTTCTTCGTAAGGAAGATTTCTAATGCTATGTATTAATTTAGTCATAAGAACATAAGAACATAAGAAAGGAGGAACACTGCAGCAGGCCTCTTGGCCCATACTAGGCAGGTCATTCTACGCTGAATGTTTTCTAACGAATTTATGTCCATTCTGTAATATGGAGACCAGAACTGAGCTGCGTAATCTAGGTGAGGCCTTACTAATGATGTATAAAGCTGTAATATAACCTCTGGACTTCTGTTGCTAACACTTCTTGATATAAATCCCAGTAATCTATTTGCCTTATTACGTACGCTTAGGCATTGCTGACTTGGTTTAAGGTTGCTGCTTACATAAGAACATAAGAAAGGAGGAACACTGCAGCAGGCCTGTTGGCCCAAACTAGGCAGGTCCTTCACAATCCATCCCACTAACAGAATAATTGCCAAACCTAATTTTCAATTCTACCCAAGAAATAAGCTTTGAAGATTCTATTAACTCAAGTGCGAGTCCCACTCAAATCCAACCCCTCCCACTCATGAATTTATCCAACCTAAATTTGAAACTACCCAAGGTCCTAGCTTCAATGACCCTACTAGGCAGACTGTTCCACTCATCAACTACCCTATTTCCAAACCAATATTTTCCTATATCCTTTCTAAATCTAAACTTATCCAATTTGAATCCATTATTGCGGGTTCTCTCTTGGAGAGATATCCTCAAGACCTTATTTATATCCCCTTATTAATACCCATCTTCCACTTATATACCTCGATCATGTCTCCCCTCATTCTACGTCTTACAAGTGAATGTAATTTTAGGGTCTTCAATCTTTCTTCGTAAGGAAGATTTCTAATGCTATGTATTAATTTAGTCATTCTACGCTGAATGTTTTCTAACGAATTTATGTCCATTCTGTAATATGGAGACCAGAACTGAGCTGCGTAATCTAGGTGAGGCCTTACTAATGATGTATAAAGCTGTAATATAACCTCTGGACTTCTGTTGCTAACACTTCTTGATATAAATCCCAGTAATCTATTTGCCTTATTACGTACGCTTAGGCATTGCTGTCTTGGTTTAAGGTTGCTGCTTACCATCACCCCAAGTCCTTCTCGCAATCTGTATGGCTAAGTTCTACGTTATTTAACTTATAAGTGCTTGGGTTATGGACACTCCCGAGCTTCAGAACCTTGCATTTATCTACATTGAACTGCATCTGCCACTTTTCTGACCACGAATTAAGTTTGTCTAAATCTTCCTGAAGTTCTATGACATCTATGTTTGAATCAATTATCCTACCTATCTTCGTGTCGTCGGCGAATTTGCTCATATCACTAGTAATTCCCTCATCAAGGTCATTGATATATATTATAAATAACAATGGGCCTAAGACTGATCCCTGTGGAACACCACTTGTTACAAGTCCCCATTCGGATTTAACCCCATTTATGCACACTCTCTGCTTCCTATTAGTGAGCCATGACTCGATCCATGACAGCACTTTTCCCCAATGCCATGAGCTGCCACTTTCTTTAACAGTCTCTGGTGCGGTACTCTATCAAAAGCCTTACTAAAGTCTAAATAAACAATATCGAATTCTTTATCGTGATCAACAGCCTCAAAAGCTTTACTGAAGAAGGTTAATAAATTAGATAGGCAGGAACGGCCCCTCGTGAATCCATGCTGGGTATCATTAATCAAATTATGGTTATCTAGATGGCTTCTAATAATATCAGCTATAATTGACTCCAGTAATTTGCCTACAATTGAGGTCAGGCTTATTGGGCGGTAGTTTGACGGTAGTGACTTGTCCCCTGCTTTAAAAATAGGAATTACATTAGCCATCTTCCACATATCAGACACTACACCTGTTTGAAGAGATAAATTAAAAATGTTACCATCACCCCCAAGTCCTTCTCGCAATCTGTATGGCTAAGTTCTACGTTATTTAACTTATAAGTGCTTGGGTTATGGACACTCCCGAGCTTTAGAACTTTGCATTTATCTACATTGAACTGCATCTGCCATTTTTCTGACCAGGAATTGAGTTTGTCTAAATCCTCCTGTAGTTCACTGACATCTACGTCTGAATCGATTATCCTACCTATCTTCGTGTCATCAGCGAATTTGCTCATATCACTAGAAATTCCCTCGTCAAGGTCATTTATATATATTATAAACAACAACGGGCCCAAAACCGATCCCTGAGGAACGCCACTTGTTACAGATCCCCACTCCGATTTAACCCCATTTATGCACACCCTCTGTTTCCTATTGGTGAGCCATGACTCGATCCATGACAACACTTTTCCCCCAATGCCATGAGCAGCCACTTTCTTTAACAGTCTCTGATGTGGTACTCTATCAAAAGCCTTACTAAAATCCAAATAAACAATATCGAATTCTTTATCATTATCAACTGCCTCAAAAGCCTTACTGAAAAAAGTTAAGAACATAAGAACATAAGAACATAAGAAAGGAGGAACACTGCAGCAGGCCTGTTGGCCCATACTAGGCAGGTCCTTCACAATCCGTCCCACTAACAGAATATTTGCTCAACCCAATTTTCAATGCTACCCAAGAAATAAGCTTTGACAATTCTACCCACTCATGCGCGAGTCCCACTCAAATCCAACCCCTCTCACTCATGAATTTATCCAACCTAAATTTGAAACTACCCAAGGTCCTAGCTTCAATAACCCTACTAGGCAGACTGTTCCACTCATCATAAGAACATAAGAAACATAAGAACATAAGAAAGGAGGAACACTGCAGCAGGCCTGTTGGCCCATACTAGGCAGGTCCTTCACAATCCATCCCACTAACAGAATAATTGCCAAACCTAATTTTCAATTCTACCCAAGAAATAAGCTTTGAAGATTCTATTAACTCAAGTGCGAGTCCCACTCAAATCCAACCCCTCTCACTCATGAATTTATCCAACCTAAATTTGAAACTACCCAAGGTCCTAGCTTCAATGACCCTACTAGGCAGACTGTTCCACTCATCAACTACCCTATTTCCAAACCAATATTTTCCTATATCCTTTCTAAATCTAAACTTATCCAATTTGAATCCATTATTGCGGGTTCTCTCTTGGAGAGATATCCTCAAGACCTTATTTATATCCCCCTTATTAATACCCATCTTCCACTTATATACATAAGAACATAAGAACATAAGAAAGGAGGAACACTGCAGCAGGCCTGTTGGCCCATACTAGGCAGGTCCTTCACAATCCGTCCCACTAACAGAATATTTGCTCAACCCAATTTTCAATGCTACCCAAGAAATAAGCTTTGACAATTCTACCCACTCATGCGAGTCCCACTCAAATCCAACCCCTCTCACTCATGAATTTATCCAACCTAAATTTGAAACTACCCAAGGTCCTAGCTTCAATAACCCTACTAGGCAGACTGTTCCACTCATCAACTACCCTATTTCCAAACCAATACTTTCCTATATCCTTTCTAAATCTAAACTTATCTAACTTGAATCCATTATTGCGGGTTCTCTCTTGGAGAGATATCCTCAAGACCTTATTTATATCCCCTTTGTTAATACCCATTTTCCACTTGTATACCTCGATCATGTCTCCCCTCATTCTACGTCTTACAAGTGAATGTAATTTAAGGGTCTTCAATCTTTCTTCGTAAGGAAGATTTCTAATGCTATGTATTAATTTAGTCATTCTACGCTGAATGTTTTCTAACGAATTTATGTCCATTCTGTAATATGGAGACCAGAACTGAGCTGCGTATTCTAGGTGAGGCCTTACTAATGATGTATATAGGGGGGGGGTGAGGAGTGTTGTCGGGGCTTTTTGCTTGGATGGCGATGGGGATGGGTTGCACAAATATTTTTGTTGGTGGGTTGGTTTTGATATGGACCTGCCAAGTATGAGCCAGTAGGCCTGTTGCAGTGTTCCTCCTTTCTTATGTTCTTATGTTCTTAATATAACCTCTGGACTTCTGTTGGTAACACTTCTTGATATAAATCCCAGTAATCTATTTGCCTTATTACGTACGCTTAGGCATTGCTGTCTTGGTTTAAGGTTGCTGCTTACCATCACCCCCAAGTCCTTCTCGCAATCTGTATGGCTAAGTTCTACGTTATTTAACTTATAAGTGCTTGGGTTATGGACACTCCCGAGCTTTAGAACTTTGCATTTATCTACATTGAACTGCATCTGCCATTTTCTGACCAGGAATTGAGTTTGTCTAAATCCTCCTGTAGTTCACTGACATCTACGTCTGAATCGATTATCCTACCTATCTTCGTGTCATCAGCGAATTTGCTCATATCACTAGAAATTCCCTCGTCAAGGTCATTTATATATATTATAAACAACAACGGGCCCAAAACCGATCCCTGAGGAACGCCACTTGTTACAGATCCCCACTCCGATTTAACCCCATTTATGCACACCCTCTGCTTCCTATCGGTGAGCCATGACTCGATCCATGACAACACTTTTCCCCCAATGCCATGAGCAGCCACTTTCTTTAACTGTCTCTGATGTGGTACTCTATCAAAAGCCTTACTAAAATCCAAATAAACAATATCAAATTCTTTATCATTATCAACTGCCTCAAAAGCCTTTCTTAAGAGTCTCTTGTGAGGTACTCTATCGAAGGCCTTACTGAAATCCAAGTAAACTATATCATATTCTTTATCACTGTCTACTGCTTCAAATGTTTTATTGAAAAACACTTTTCCCCTAATGCCATGAGCAGCCACTTTCTTTAACAGTCTCTGATGTGGTACTCTATCAAAAGCCTTGCTAAAATCCAAATAAACAATATCGAATTCTTTATCATGATCAACTGCCTCAAAAGCCTTACTGAAAAAAAGTTAATAAATTAGTTAGGCAGGAACGGCCCCTGATGAATCCATGTTGAATATCATTAATCAAATTATGCCTATCGAGATGGCTTCTTATGTTATCAGCTATAATCGACTCTAGTAATTTGCCTACAATTGATGTTAGACTTATTGGGTGGTAATTTGATGGTAACGACTTGTCCCCTGCTTTAAAAATAGGAATTACATTAGCCATCTTCCACGTATCAGACACTACACCTGTTTGAAGAGATAGGTTAAAAATGTTAGTTAAGGGTTCACAGAGTTCCATTTTGAATTCCTTAAGAACCCTTGAAAAAAGCTCATCAGGACCTGGCGATTTATTTTGCTTCAAACGGTCTATCTGTTTGATAACCATTTCACTAGTGACTGTGATACTACATAATTTATCTTCTTCAGGCCCACTAAAATACCTAATTCTTGGGATATTATTAGTATCTTCCCGAGTGAAAACCGAGAGAAAATAATAATTAAAAATAGAGCACATTTCATTCTCTTTGTCAGTTAGATACCCATAATTATTTTTAAGGGGACCTATCTTATATCTAACTTTTGTTCTATACACCTGGAAAAAACTTTTTGGGTTAGTTTTCGAATCCCTAGCAACTTTAATTTCGTAGTCCCGTTTAGCTTTTCTTATCCCCTTTTTAACGTCTCTCTTAATGTCAATATACTGATTCATAAGATGACCCTCACCTCTTTTGATACGCCTATAAATTCCTTTCTTCTGCCCTAAAAGATATTCGATCTAATTTCTTTATATGGGATAAATGTTCTTTGGGCAGCATGTATAGTGTTCAGAAAACTGTCATATTGATAGCTCTCTTCATTACCCCAGTCCACAGATGATAAGTGTTCTCTAAGTCCATTGTAATCTGCTAAGCGAAAATCTGGGACCGTTACTGAGTTATCCCTACTATGAAACTTCCATTGAATGCCAAAGGTAATTGATCTGTGGTCGCTTGCGCCGAGTTCCTCTGTAATTTCTAAATTATTAACAAGGGTTTCCTTGTTTGCCAGAACCAAGTCAAACAGGTTATTTCCCCTTGTAGGTTCTGTCACAAACTGCTTCAAAAACAATCTTGAACTACTTCTAAGAAGTCGTTAGATTCTAAATTCCCAGTCAAAAAATTCCAATCAATTTGACTAAAGTTGAAGTCTCCTAGAATAACTACGTTATTGTGCATTGTGGCCTTAACAATTTCCTCCCATAGTAGTCTCCCTTGGTCCCTATCTAAGTTTGGGGAACGGTATATCACACCTAAAATCAATTTTTCATGCCCCTTTGAAAATTCTATCCAGACAGACTCTGTATGTGTTATTTCAGACTTTATTCCCGTTTTTATGCAACAGTTCAAGCGATCTCGGACATACAGTGCCACTCCACCCCTCTTCCCGAAACTTCTGTCTACTTGGAACAATTTAAA
The DNA here is from genome assembly GCA_009830355.1 of Cherax destructor. Taxonomy (NCBI): domain Eukaryota; kingdom Metazoa; phylum Arthropoda; class Malacostraca; order Decapoda; family Parastacidae; genus Cherax; species Cherax destructor. Next base: position 25,358 of record WNWK01014266.1, on the reverse strand, counting down.
CCCTGTATATGATATTCAGCAGGCATGTCCCTATTTTTCGTATTAAACCACGTCTCAGTTATGGCAAATACATCAATGTTACCTGCACTTGCAACTAATCTCAAATCGTCCATCTTATTCCTAGCACTACGACTATTTGTATAATACACTTTTAAAGACCCTCCTTTCTCTTTACCCTTCCTGCTTCTTTCTGTTTTTTCCGCTATACCTATTACTGTCCTTGTTATTGTTAGGTTATTTTATATCAAAGCCTAGATCTATATTTCGACATTCAGTATTTTCCATTTCTAAACCCATACCTCAAACTAATCCTAGTTTAAAGTCCTAACAACACCCTCAACTGAGCTAGCAAGAAAATCCACACCTGCCCTGGAGAAGTGAACCCCATCCCTGGCATACATGTCATTTCGGCCATAGAAGTGGTCCCAGTTGCAAATGAATGGTACTGCATTATCCTTGCAGTGTTTGTCCAGCCAGCAATTGACACCAATTGCCCTGGACAGCCATTCATCTCCAACTCCTCTCCTTGGCAAAATACCACATATGACAGGGTTCCCACCCTTCTTCCTAATTATGTCTATTGCTGACCTATACCTGCTAGTCAGGTCCTCACTCCTACGTCTGCCAACATCGTTGCCTCCAGCACTGAGACAGCTAATAGGATTGCTCCCATTACCTCTCATGATGTCGTCCAGACGGCTAACAATATCCTCCATCCAAGCCCCAGGAAAGCAAACCCTCTGTCTCCTACTTCTATCTTTCAAGCAGAAGGCCCTATCCATGTACCTAATCTGACTATCCCCAACAAGAACAATGTTCTTACCTTCCTTGGTGTCGTTCGTCGTGATGTTCCCAGTAGTCGACTCACATTCATCGGGTAACACAGAGAATCGGTTCAATGTTTCCACAACAGATTCCTGGTTCTTCATTGATTGTACCTCTCCATCCGTCCTCTTCATCTTTAACTTTGTCCCATGTATTCCAGCCACTGTCCAGGTTCCTTTCTTGGCTTGAGGATTCTCAACAAGAGGATTACTACGAATCCTCTTGTTTTCCTCAGTCAGTCGCTGTATCTCAAGCTTAGCTACCCTCAGTTCTTCCTTCAGCTGCTGGTAGAGAAGCTCAAGAGAGGACATCTTGTTCCAACATACATACCCTTACATAATTCTTCCTTTGATCCTATTTGTTGTTTGTTCTGCTTTTCAAGAATTTATTTTGTGGCTCTGTTGTTCTTATCATGCTCATGCCTTTATCTATTGGTGTTAAATGGTGGGTAATAAATCACTATTGCATTTATTCCCGGAATCATCATTTCTCCTACTGTATAATCAGTTACCTCAGAACTGCAGATATTTTCAATCTCCTTAAAATTTAACTGAGTCCTTACCATTGTTGCCATTTCACTTACTCTACTTTCTTTGGGATTAATTCACTGGATATTCATCCCGAAAGTTTTGTCTCTATGATAGCTGTAATATCTGGATTCTTCTCGGTTATTAATTGACCATTTTTTTGTGATTTTATTTGTATTTGTGTACCACACTTTGATTCATTAAAATTTCACTTCATAAAATGACTTCTTATTGTGAATGACATCTGGAGGGAATTTAAGTGGAAGAGAGGGAATTAGCATAGATGCCATAGAAGGGTAAATGATAAGAAGTATTATCATTTTGGATGCTGTGGAGAAAGCGGAAAGGATATGGGGTAACGAAAGTGGTTGTGGAAGTGAGGATAGGTGAGAGGACTGGAAAAATAGCTAGATGATTAGTCTTATTCAGATTATACAGGTAAATGTTGAAACAGGGTGGGGAAAAGTGCAGTTGTGGAAGTAATGGGGAAAAGTTGTTGGACGGATAGAAAGTGGTTGGGATGGTGAGGCAAGGGTTTGTATAGAGAAGGGAAGGGAATGGAAGTTAGAGAGAGAATGGAAGAGTTAGATAATTTAGGGTTGAGATTAGACAGGGGTTGAGGATAACAGAAAAAAAGATGATGTTGTTTCTCCTGGTTGCTTACTGTTAGTGCAACTGTTAAATGTGTGGGAGAGATGTAGGCATGGGAGGGCAAGTTGGGAAAGGAGGTGTTAGGTAAAGGATAATGGTAAAAGAGAGTTAATGGTTACTACTGTAGGTTTCTGGTCCATAATTTATAATTCTCAGGATCTTGCACCTCCACCCCTGCCTCTGTTTACCTCCTATGTTTTCCTCACCTCCCACCATAGTTTCTCAGCATTTCTTTGCTGATATGTTCCATCCTTCTGAATTATTATTCTGTTGCACTTCTCCTATTTTTCAAGATCTGATTTCATGTTCAGTACTGACCATTACTGATTCTGAAAAAAAGCCATTTTCACTTGGTGTCGTTGTTATCGGTGGTACAGTCCCACAGTGTATTCCTTATCATTTAATTTCTTGCCTCCTCTGAAGCTGTAACACTTAACAAGTCTTCTATCTTTTTTTATTCTTCTTTCCTTTGTTCACTTCTCACCACTTGCTACTGTGTCTGGCCAAATATCATCTTGATGCTGTATGATTAACTGTTCTTTGTGTCTCTTTGTCTTCTTCGCTGTACCCCGCTTTTGTTGTTATTTTCTCATCTATTTTATTTTATGTCTGAGAAGCTCCGTCCCTTCACTATTTCTGCACTGTTATTTCTTGTTTCCGCTTCCCCAGTACTCATAATGGTTGGACCATCTCCCAGTTTATTCAATTTCTCTCGTATTAACCTTGTCTCTCATTCAAATATTTTCTTCCCTTTCCTAAACCACTATAATTTTTAACCCATTTCCTTAATGATTTTGTATTATAAGTCTATAATTAAGAGATCCAATTACCATTCATATCTCGCGATATCTTCTCGTATTCATTCATTCTTGTTCTCTTTTTTTACCAAATATCCGCCACATTATTTTAATTTACCTACTTTACTGGGCAAGGCAAAGGCGTGTTTTAAATTATTTCACTATACAGCAATACAACTCTGTAAGATCATTCTTGTAGTTGTTAACCCTTTACCAGGCCAGGTGTGCCTCATATTTAATTCTGCCATAGAGGGTATTTAAGAGGCGCCTAAAATAAATAAACTTGACAAATGAACAAAAATAAATATGTCTTAGAATTGCTTATATTATCAGAATATAGGTTGCAAATGTTGCAGTGTCTCAAATTTGATGCGTGGCCTGGTATTAATGTGTCCAGTCCACTGCTGGGATGTCCTGTGCGTCTCCAGCCACACCTCAGACCTGATCATTCCAGTATTCCGAGTGGAGCCCCAGGGAACTTCAATCAAGCTGAGAGAGTGTACACTTTCTGTGTTACACTAGGTGTTTTACTCCTTGAGTTATGCATTGCTTTATACTAACATATTACACTGTTTGTTACACACTGTGTTACACTGTATTACACCCTGTGTTGATCTATATGTTTCACTGAATGTGCTTCACTCTCTGTGTTACACATTATGTTTCACACTTCATGTGTTAACCTCTGTGTTATACTTTGTCTAACATTGTGTTACACTATGTGTTATGCCTTATTTATACTTTACGTCTTACACCCTGTGTTGCAACATTATCAATATTTAACTGCACTCTACTGGTATATATGTCAAATATATTTCATACGGTTTAATCTTAGCAATATTAACAGTGTTACTATTAATAAAGTTGACACTGGTAATCTATCCCCATCAGTTTCTTACGTTATATGAGATTCCCTTTTTTACCATTAGTTTCTCCCAAGTCTTCCAATATTTTATATAATTATCTCTCTCATTTCCCCTCACTATTATCAATTATAATTTACCTTTTTATGTTTCCCTTCTTATCTTTTCCCTTTACTTCAACATTTATTATATTTCTCCGCATTTTTCTATTCATAATTTCCTCTCCTTCGTCATGCTTACCCCTTTACGTTCGGTTTTCTTCCTCATCTTCTCTTTTCCTTCAATTCCTTCATTTCGTCTTCTTTCCAGCTCCTTCTCCTTCATCTCTATTTTCCCTTGTTCTCCTCCTTTTCTTATTATCTTCTATTCGTCATCCTCTTCCACTTCCTACTTTTCTTACTCCTCCTCCCTCTCTCCCTTCTCTTTGTCCTCCTCACCCTACTCCTACTCCTCGTCATCAACATGTAGGTATTGTATACCATTACCACTGCCACACTCCTCCTCCACTCCTGCCACACTCCTCCACTCCTGCCACACTCCTCCTCCACTCCTGGAACAGACATTCAGCGTCACATCAATGGGTCGTTGCCGGGGATGGTCGGATGGTCAGCGGAATTAACTCAGCAGAAATTAATTTGACGAGGGCAAGATAGAGGGTGGTAGTGGGGCAAGCAACGCGCACAAACCACCTATACCGCTATATTGAACACAAATAGGCATTGAAGAGCAGTGCAATCCAAACTCTTGTTTAATGCTTTTCTGAATGAAGTTGTTTCGATGACAATGATGTTTAATAATTAGATTATGATGGTCCTCATTACAATTATTGTTATACTTTTAAATAATAATAATACTAATACTAATATTTTTTTTTTTTTTTTTTTATTAACACATCGGCCGATTCCCACCAAGGCAGGGTGGCCCGAAAAAGAAAAACTTTCATCATCATTCACTCCATCACTGTCTTGCCAGAAGGGTGCTTTACACTACAGTTATAAAACTGCAACATTTACACCCCTCCTTCAGAGTGCCGGCACTGTACTTCCCATCTCCAGAACTCAAGTCCGGCCTGCCGGTTTCCCTGAATCCCTTCATAAATGTTACTTTGCTCACACTCCAACAGCACGTCAAGTATTAAAAACCATATGCCTATATTCACTCCTATCAAATACGCTCACACATGCTTGCTGGAAATCCAAGCCCCTCGCACACAAAACTTCCTTTACCCCCTCCCTCCAACCTTTCCTAGGCCGACCCCTACCCCGCCTTCCCTCCACTACAGATTTATACACTCTCGAAGTCACTCTGTCTCGTTCCATTCTCTCTACATGTCCAAACCACCTCAACAACCCTCCTCAGCTCTCTGGACAATCGTTTTGGTAATCCGCACCTCCTCCTAATTTCCAAACTCCGAATTCTCTGCATTATATTCACACCACACATTGACCTCAGACATGACATCTCCACTGCCTCCAGCCTTCTCCTCGTTGCAACATTCATCACCCATGCTTCACACCCATATAAGAGCGTTGGTATAACTATACTCTCATACATTCCCTCTTTACTTCCATGGACAAGGTTCTTTGTCTCCACAGACTCCGAAGTGCTCCACTCACCCTTTTCCCCTCATCAATTCTATGATTCACCTCATCCTTCATAGACCCATCCGCCGACATGTCCACTCCCAAATATCTGAATACATTCACCTCCTCCATACTCTCTCCCTCCAATCTGATATCCAATCTTTCGTCACCTATTCTTTTTGTTATCCTCATCACCTTACTCTTTCCTATATTCACTTTCAATTTTCTTCTTTTACACACCCTACCAAATTCATCCACCAACCTCTGCAGCTTCTCTTCAGAATCTCCCAAAAGCACAGTGTCATCAGCAAAAAGCAACTGTGACAACTCCACTTTGTATTTGCTTCTTTATCTTTTAGCCCAACACCTCTTGCCAAGACCCTCGCATTCACTTCTCTTACAACCCCATCTATAAATATATTGAACAACCACGGTGACATCACACATCCTTGTCTAAGGCCCACTTTTACTGGGAAATAGTCCCTTCCCTCCTACACACTCTAACCTGAGCCTCACTATCCTCATAAAAACTCTTCACTGCTTTCAGTAACCTTCCTCCTATTCCATACACCTGCAACATCTGCCACATTGCCCCCTATCTACCCTATCATACGCCTTTTCCAAATCCATAAATGCCACAAAAACATCTTTACCCTTATCCAAATACTGTTCACCTATATGTTTCACTGTAAACACTTGGTCTACACACCCCTACCTTTCCTAAAGCCCCCTTGTTCATCTGCTATCCTGCTTTCTGTTTTACTCTTAATTCTTTCAATAATAACTCTATCATACACTTTACCAGGTACACTCAACAGACTTATTCCCTATAATTTTTGCACTCTCTTTTGTCCCTTTGCCTTTATACAAAGGAACAATACACGCTCTCTGCCAATCCCTAGGTACCTTACCCTCTTCCATACATTTATTAAATAATAGCACCAACCACTCCAAAATTATATCCCCACCTGCTTTTAACATTTCTATCTTTATCCCATCAATCCCAGCTGCCTTACCCCTTTCATTCTACCCACTGCCTCACGAACTTCCCCTACACCCACAACTGGCTCTTCCACACTCCTACAAGATGTTATTTCTCCTTGCCCTACACACGAAATCACAGCTTCCCTGTCTTCATCAACATTTAACAAATCCTCAAAATATTCTCTCCATCTTCCCGATACCTCTAACTCTCCATTTAATAACTCTCCTCTCCTATTTTTAACTGTCAAATCCATTTGTTCTCTAGGCTTCCTCAACTTATTAATCTCATTCCAAAACTTTTCTTATTTTCAACAAAATTTGCTGATAACATCTCACCCACTCTCTCATCTGCTCTCTTTTACATTGCTTCACCACTCTTTTAACCTCTCTTTTCTCTCCATATACTCTTCCCTCCTTGCATCACTTCTACTTTGTAAAAACCTCTCATATGCTAACTTTTTCTCCTTACTACTCTCTTTACATCATCATTCCACCAATCGCTCCCTTCCCTCCGCACCCACTCGCCTGTAACCACAAACTTCTGCTGAACACTCTAACACTACATTTTTTAAAACTACCCCATACATTTTCGACCCCATTGCCTACACTCTCACTAGCCCATCTATCCTCCAATAGTTGTTTATATCTTACCCTAACTGCCTCCTCTTTTAGTTTATAAACCTTCACCTCTCTTTTACTTACTGATTCTATTTTCCTTGTATCCCATCTACCTTTTACTCCCACTGTAGCTATAACTAAAAAGTGATCTGATATATCTGTAGCCCCTCTATAAACATGTACATCCTGAAGTCTACTCAACAGTCTTTTATTTATCAATACATAGTCCAACAAACTACTGTCATTACGCCCTACATCATATCTTGTATATTTATTTATCCTCTTTTTCTTAAAATATGTATTACCTATAACTAAACCCCTTTCTATACAAAGTTCAATCAAAGGGCTCCCATTATCATTTACACCTGGCACCCCAAACTTACCTACTACACCCTCTCTGCATGTTTCTCCCACTTTAGCATGTAGGTCCCCTCCCACAATTACTCTCTCATTTGGTTCAAAAGTTCCTATACATTCGCTTAACATCTCCCAAAATATCTCTCTCTCCTCTACACTCCTCTCTTCTCCAGGTGCATACACGCTTATTATGACCCACTTTTCGCATCCGACCCTTATTTTAATCCACATAATCCTTGAATTTACACATTTATATTCCCTCTTTTCCTTCCATAACTGATCCTTCAACATTATTGCTACCCCTTCCTTAGCTCTAACTCTCTCAGATACTCCTGACTTAATCCCATTTATTTATCCCCACTGAAACTCGCCTACCCCCTTCAGCTTTGTTTCGCTTAGGGCCAGGACATCCAACTTCTTTTCATTCATAACATCGGCAATCATCTCTTTCTTATCATCCGCACTACATCCACGCACATTCAGACAACCCAATTTTATAAAGTTTTTCTTCTCGTTTTTAGTAGATTTGTACAGGAGAAGGGGTTACTAGCCCATTGCTCCCGGCATCTTAGTCGCCTCATACGACACGCATGGCTTACGGAGGAAAGATTCTTTTCCACTTCCCCATGGACAATAGAGAAAATAAAAGGAACAAGAACTATTAAGAAAAAGAAGAAAAACCTAGATGTGTGTATGTATATATATGCATGTGTATGCCAGTGTAGTGTGACCTAAAGTGTAAGTAGAAGTAGCTAGATATACCTGATTACTAATACTAATAATAATAATAATAATAATAATAATAATAATAATAGTATTGGTATTATTATTATTATTATTATTATTATTATTATTATTATTATTATTATTATTATTATTATTATTATTATTATTATTATTGTTATTATCATCATTATTATTATTATTATTATTATTATTATTATTATTATTATTATTATTATTATTATTATTATTATTATTATTATTATTATTATTCTGCGTGTGTGTGTGTGTGTGTACTCACCTATTTGTACTCACCTATTTGTGGTTGCCGAGGCCCCACCTCTTCACTGATTACTACTAGGTCCTCTCTCTGTCTCTCCCTGCTCCATGAGCTTCATCATACCTCGTCAACCATGTATGGTTCATGCCTCCACCACGTCATTTGCCAGACTATTCCCCGTCTTGACAACTCTAAGACTAAAGGATTACTTCATTACATATTTTTGACTCATCTGAGTCTTCAACTTCCAACTGTGACCCCTTGTTTATGTGTTCAATCTCTGGAACATCCTGTCTCTGTCCACCTTGTCAATTCCTCGCAGTGTTTTGTATGTCGTTATTATGTGTACCCAAACCCTCCTGTCCTCCAGTGTCGTTAAGCCTTTCTTCGTAGGACATTCTCCTTAGCTCAAGAACTAGCCTTATTGCAAACCTTAGCACTTTCTCTAATTTCTTGATGTACTTGACCAGGTGTGGGTTCCAAAACTGGTGCTGGTTACTCCAGTATGGGCCTGACGTACACGGTGTACAGAGTCTTGAACGATTCCTTACTGAGGTATCGGAACACTAATCTCAGGTTCGCCAGCGCCTATATGCTGCAGCAGTTATCTGGTTGATGTGAACCTCAGGAGATGTGCTTGGTATTATACTCACCCAAATATCATTTTTCTTGAGTTAGGTTTGCAGTCTTTGGCCACCTAGCCTATACTCTATCTTCGGTCTTCTTTGCTCTTCCCATATCTTCATGACTTTGCATTTGATGGGGTTGAATTCAAGGAACGAGTTGCTGGACCAAGCTTCCAGCCTGTGCAGGTCTCTTTGTAGTCCTGCCTGATCCTCATCCGATTTAATTCTCCTCATTAACTTCACATCATTTGCAAACACTTCTGAGTCTATTCCTTCCGTCATATCATTCACAGATACAAAAATAGAACTGGTCCTATGAATGACCCTTGTGGAACCCCGCTCGTCACAGGAGCCCGCTCTGATACCTCGTCACGTACCATGACTCGTTGTTCCCTCCCTGTCAGGTATTCTCTGATCCATTGCAGTGCCCTTCCTGTTATACGTGCCTGATCCTCTAACTTTTGCTCTAATCTCTTGTGAGGAACTGAGTCGAAGGCCTTTTTGCAGTCCTAGAAAATGCAATCTACCCATCTCTCTCTTTCGTGTCTTACTTCCGCTACCTTGTCATAAAACTCCAGTATGTTTGTGACTCAGCATTTGCCTTCCATGAATCCGTGCTGGTTGCCCTTTATAAGCTTGTTCCATTCTAGGTGCTCCACCACTCTCATCCTGATAATCTTCTAAATGACTTTGCATACTATACACATCAAGGACAGAGGTCTATAGTTTAGTGTTTAGTGTCTGTCTCCTTTCTTAAAAATGGGGACTACATTTGCCGTTTTCCATACAACAGGTAGTTGTGCAGTTTCAATGGATGTGTTGAAAATTGTTTTTAATGGCTCACACAACGTCTCTGCTCCCTCTCTAAGGACCCACAGAGCGATGTCCGTTCCCACCGCCTTTGAGGAATGAAGGTCACTTAGTAGCTTCACCTCCTCCTCGGTTGTGTGTATTTTATCCAACTCTTGTTAGTATATCCCTCGTTGGTGTACCCCTATGTTCTGACTTCATTGAGTCCTTTCTATCTCCACTGTAAATACTGCCTTAAATCTCATGTTTAGCTTCTCACATACTTCTTGGTCATTTCTTGTAAGCTCCCCACCTTCTTTCCTCAGCCTGATTACCTGGTCCTTGACTGTTGTTTTCCTCCTGATGTGGCTATACAACAGCTTCAGATTAGACTTGACTTTTGATGCTGTCGTTTTCGTGCTGTCGCTGGACCTCTCTCCTTATTTGTGCATACTCGTTTCTGGCTCTTCGACTAATTTCTTTATTTTCTCCATTCTCTAGTGCACTTAGTTTTTGCCTCCCTACACCATTGGTGAACCAAGGGCTCGTTCTGGTTTTCCCATTATTTTTGTTGCCCTTGGGAACAAACCTTTCCTCTGCCTTCTTGCATTTTGTTGTTACGTAGTCCATCATTTTGTTTAATGACTTTCTGTTTCCCACTGAACCTCCTGGAGGAAGTTCCTCATACCTGTGTAGTCATCCCTTTTGTTGTTTGGCTTTTCCCATCCTACTCCTGTTACCCTCTTTACTTGTAACTCTAATATGTATTCAAAGCTCATAACCACGTGATCACTAGCTCCAAGGGGCCTTTCATGTGTTGTCCTCAATGTCCGAGGTGCTCAGGGTGAACACAAGGTCCAGTCTTGCTGGTTCATCCTCCTCTCTCTCTCTCGCTGGTAGTGTCCCTCACATGTTGATACATGACGTTTTCCAGTACCACATCCCTTATCTTGGCTCTCTATGTTTTCGGACCCCCATGTGGCTCCAGGGTTACCCAATCAATCTCTTTCTGATTGAAATCGCCGATAACTAGTAACTTTGCTCTACCCATGTGAGCTCTTTTGGCCAGCTCAGCTAGTGTGTCAACCATTGCTCTGTTGCTCTTTTCATATTCTTCTCTTGCACTCCTGCAGTTCTGTGGTGGGTTATATATCACTGCAATGACTACCTTATGTCCCCCAGACTGAATTGTGCCTACTATGGAGTTCCTTTCGCAAATTTCGTCCACTCCTTCCATTTCCTGCAATCTCCATCGGTTTGTAATGATTACTGCAATGCCTCCTTTCCCTCTGCTCCCTCTATCTTTCCTCACGATCTGATATCCGAGTGGAAAGATTGCATCTGTTATCCCGATGAGTTTCGTTTCTGTGACTGCTAGGATGTCTGGGGATGTCTCCTTGATTCTTTCATGGAACTCCTCACCTTTATTTGTTATTCCAACTGCATTCCTATACCAAACCTTCAACTTTTTTATTTTAACTGGTCTGGGGAAAACGTTGGGGTTGGGCGAGCGGGAGACCTGGCGGAGAACTATAGGGGGTTGCTGTGGGGGTGGAGTTTGTGATGAGGGGGATGGGGGCAGAGGGAACAGTGTGTGGGTTTTGGTTAGAATGTTTGGATTCATTAGGGTTGTCGTGGTTGAGGTCCATCTGTGGGTGGTTCTGAATGAGGTTGCATTTGCTCTTCCTCATGAGTCTGGGTTCTCCTGCTCACCTCCGTCTTTGCCTCGTTCCTCCTTGCGTCTTTGTGTCTTGTCGTTATCGAGGTACACCATCTGGTACTTCAGTATGTGTCTTAGTCGTGCTTTATCTCGCAGGATCCTATTGTGAGCTGATTTTGCATTTAAAATCACATTGACTGGCAGGTTTTTTCCTCTTGCAAACCACCCTATTCTCAGAACATTTGTCAACTGGGTCGTGTCGTCTTCTCCTATTGCTTTCATGATACTTTCAATCACTTTTTCCTCCTCCTGTCTTTTTATTTCATTCATTTTCCCTTCAACTTCATGCTCCTTCTCCCTTTATCCTCCCACTGCATTTCCTTTTGCATCCCCTGAGACAATTTAGTTGCCTCCATTGCAGCATTCCTTCCTTCATCTCTTCTCTAGCTGATGTCCCTGTGCTTAGAGGTCTGTCATTTTTCCTTCTCATCTTTTCCTGGGCACTGCTTTGGTCTGTAAGAGCCTCTGCATAAAGCTTAGCACCTTCTAGACTGTATTCCGTCTGCGGTCTTCTTTGCCCTTCCCCAATCTTCATGACTTTGCATTTGGTCGGGTTGAACTCCAGGAGCCCGTTGCTAGACCACTCCTGCAGCCTGTCCAGATTGCTTTGTAGTTCTGCCAGGTCCTCGTCCGATTGAATTATTCTCATCATCTTCACATCATCTGCAAACAGGGACACTTTGGAGTCTATTCCTTCCGTCATGTCGTTGACAAATACGAGAAACAGCACCGGTCCTAAGACTGAACCCTATGGAACCCCGCTCGTTACAGGTGCCCACTCTGACACCTCGCCACGCACCAAGATTCACTGTTGTCTTCCTGACAGGTATTCACTGATCCATTGTAGTGCCTTCTTTGTTATCCCTGCCTGGTCCTCCAGCTTTTGCACTATTCTCTTGTGTGGAACTGTGTCAAATGCCTTTCTTACAGTACAAGAAAATGCAGTTTACCCATCCCTCTCTTTCTCTCTCTCTTGTCTTACCGCTGTCACTCTGTCATAGAACTCTAGGATTTCCCGTCCCTGAACCCGTGCTGGCTGTCGTTGATAAGCTCGTTCCTTTCCAGGTGCTCCATCACTCTTCTCCTGATAATTATCTACATGACTTTGCATATTATACATGTCAGTGACACTGGTTTGTAGTTTAATGCTTCATGTCTGTCTCTTTTTTTTAAAAATTGGGACTACATTTGCTGTCTGCCATACCTCAGATAGTCGCCCTGTTTCGATGTGTGTGTGTACTCACCTAGTTGTGGTTACAGGGGTCGAGACATAGCTCCTGGCCCCGCCTCTTCACTGGCCGCTACTGGGTCACTCTCCCTGCGCCATGAGCTTCATCATACCTCTTCTTAAAGCTGTGTATGGAACCTGCCTCCACTACATCGCTTCCCAAATTATTCCACTTCCCGACTACTCTGTGACTGAAGAAATATTTCCTAACATCCCTGTGATTCATCTGAGTCTTCAACTTCCAACTGTGTCCCCTTGTTGCTGTGTCCCATCTCTGAAACATTCTGTCTCTGTCAACCTTGTCAATTCCTCTCAGTATTTTATATGTCGTTATCATGTCGTCCCTATCTCTCCTGTCCTCCAGTGTCGTCAGGTCGATTTCCCTTAACCTCTCCTCGTAGAACATACCCCTTAGCTCCGGGACTAGTCTTGTTGCAAACCATTGCACTTTCTCTAGCTTCTTTACGTGCTTGGATAAATGTGGGTTCCAAACTGATGCTGCATACTCCAGTATGGGCCTAATGTACACAGTGTACAGGGTCCTGAACGATTCTTTATTAAGATGTCGGAATGCTGTTCTTAGGTTTGCTAGGCGCCCGTATGCTGCAGCAGTTATTTGGTTGATGTGCGCCTCAGGAGATGTGCCTGGTGTTATACTCACCCCAAGATTTTTTTCCTTGATTGAGGTTTGTAGTCTCTGGCCCCCTAGACTGTACTCCGTCTGCGGTCTTCTTTGCCCTTCCCCAATCTTCATGACTTTGCACTTGGTTGGGTTGAACTCCAGGAGCCAATTGCTGGACCAGGCTTGCAGCCTGTCCAGATCCCTTTGTAGTTCTGCCTGGTCCTCTTCCGATTGAATTCTTCTCATCAACTTCACATCATCTGCAAACAGGGACACTTCGAGTCTATTCCTTCCGTCATGTCGTTCACAAACACCAGAAACAGCACCGGTCCTAGGACTGACCCTGTGGAACCCCACTCGTCACCGGTGCCCACTCTGACACCTCGCCACGGACCATGACTCGCTGCTGTCTTCCTGACAGGTATTCCCTGATCCATTGTAGTGCCTTCCATGTTATCCCTGCCTGGTCCTCCAGCTTCTGCACTAATCTCTTGTGTGGGACTGTGTCAAACGCCTTCTTACAGTCCAAGAATATGCAATCTACCCACCCTCTCTCTCTTGTCTTACTGCTGTCACCCTGTCATAGAACTCCAGTAGGTTTGTGACACAGGATTTCCGTCCCTGAAACCGTGTTGGCCGTCGTTGATAAGCTCATTCCTTTCTAGGTGCTCCACCACTCTTCTCCTGATAATCTTCTCCATGACCTTGCATACTATACATGTCAGTGACACTGGTCTGTAGTTTAATGCTACGTTTCTGTCTCCTTTTAAAAATTGGAACTACATTTGCTGTCTTCCATACCTCTGGTAGTTGCCCTGTTTCGATAGACGTGTTGAAGATTGTTGTTAGGGGTACACATAGCTCCTCTGCTCCCTCTCTCAGGACCCATGGAGAAATGTTGTCCGGCCCCATCGCCTTTGAGGTATCTAGCTCGCTTAGTAGCCTCTTCACTTCCTCCTCAGTTGTGTGTATCGTGTCCAGCACCTGATGGTGTACCCTACCTCTCCTCCTTTCTGGAGGCCCTTCTATTTCCTCTGTGAACACCTCTTTGAATCTCATGTTGAGCTCCATCACACAGTTCGTGGTCATTTCTTGTGACCTCCCCTCCTTCCTTCCTCAGCCTGATCACCTGGTCCTTGACTGTTGTTCTCCTCCTGATGTGGCTGTACAACAGCTTTGGGTCAGATTTTGCTTTCGCTGCTATGTCATTTTCGTATTGTCTTTGGGCTTCCCTTCTTACCTGTGCATATTCATTTCTGGCTCTACGACTGCTCTCCTTATTCTCCTGGGTCCTTTGCCTTCTATACTTCTTCCATTCCCTGGCACACTTGGTTTTGGCTTCCCTGCACCTTTGGGTGAACCATGGGCTCATCCTGGCTTTTTCGCTTTTCCTGTTACCCTTGGGTATAAACCTCCCCTCAGCTTCCGTGCAAATTGTTGTCATATATTCCATCATCTCGTTTACCGACTTCCCTGTGTGTGTGTGTGTGTGTGTGTGTGTGTGTACTCACCTAATTGTGGTTGCAGGGGTCGACACTCAGCTCCTGGCTCCTGGTGTATGTATGTGTGTGATGTGTGTGTGTGTGTGTGTTTCTGTCTGTATGTGTGTGTGTGCGAACCACCTTTGTTCAAGAGCACCTGTGCATGTGAATGACCTCTGTTAATGAGAACCAGTGAGTGAACCTCCTGTGTTGACTGATGTTAGTGTGTTGTGTTAACTTGACCATCACATAACGTGTTATGGATTGATACCAATACTTCAGAGGCACCTGCTTCTATACTCCTCTCCTCTCTTATCTCCCTCTTTCATCTTGCTTTCTACTACCCACTTCTCTGTCTGTCATCTGCTCATCAGTTTCCATTACAGTTCATTTAAATCAATGTGTAGAGTTAATAGAATGAAATGGAACACCAACACTCGGTGGAAGCTTCGAAATGTGTCTGGTTGTGGTGTGGCTGGCATCTGTGTGTCTGCTGGAAGTGACGTGTCTGGTGGTGCTATGTTTGGCTGTGGTGTGGCTGGCATCTGCGTGGCTTGTGGAAGTGATGAGTCTGGTGGAGCTATGTTTGGCTGTGGTGTGGCTGGCATCTGCGTGTCTTGTGGAAGTGATGTGTCTGGTGGTGCTATGTTTGGCTGTGGTGTGGCTGGCATCTGTGTGTCTTGTGGAAGTGATGAGTCTGGTGGTGCTATGTTTGACTGTGGTGTGGCTGGCATCTGCGTGTCTTGTGGAAGTGATGTGTCTGGTGGTGCTATGTTTGGCTGTGGTGTGGCTGGCATCTGCGTGTCTTGTGGAAGTGATGTGTCTGGTGGTGCTATGTTTGGCTGTGGTGTGGCTGGCATCTGTGTATCTGGTGGAAATGACGTGTCTGGTGGTGCTATGTTTGGCTGTGATGTGGCTGGCATCTGTGTGTCTGCTGGCATTGATGTATCTGGTGGGATTGTGTCTGGCTGTGGTGTGGCTGTCATGTTTCTACTGGCAAATATTGGGAGTATTGTGTCTGGAGCTGGTGTGACTGGCATCTATGTCTCTTCTGGCTGTGATGTGTCTGGTGGTGCTGTGTCTGTTGTGTCTGCATTGGTGTGTAATGCGGTGATTTGACCAGAATTTTGCTGGTCAAACTACTTTGGAGAAGATATGCAGATACATTTAATACACCTGGAATGATTATTGGTTTACTGATCAGATGTACGATGAAAATGACAAAGAATTTGTCAGAAATATTGAAAACTTACAAAAAAGCACTGAACTCATTGAAAAATCACTGGAAGCAGGAGCCGTCTGCATTCAATATACAAAGACGTAATCAGTGACCTGAACGTGCACTCAAACTAATGCAGGAACTGTATGCTGCCTGAAGAAAGAAAAACAAATTGCAACTTCAGTTTATTAAAATCAATAAGTAGTAATATATGTGCAAACATGATAACAATGATATTGTAAGCTGTTTTATTTGTTATTAATATTAAATGCACTTTGCATTCAAGTTACATGATTTCGTTACTCTTTTTTTTTTTCATTTAGGGTGATATTTTCTAAAAATATATTGAAATGAAAGGTCATTTCTTTGCTTTTAGGCATATATATGTCGTGCCGATTAGGTAAAACTGGTCAATTAGCAAGAACTCTTTTAAAATTAAGTCATTTCTAAAATTTTCTCTTATACGTTTAAAGATATATATTTTTTCATTTATGTTAATGTAAGAATTTATAATTTTGTACCAAGAGAAACTTTGAAAACCTACCTAACCATATTACAATCAGCGCAATTTAATTTAGCCTAACCCAACTAAATATATTTTAGATACGTTAACAATAATTTAATAATAAACAAACACAATGAAATATATTTTTTTCGTTATGTTCAGAATGATTTTGGCGAAATTATTGCATACACAAATTTTCACTTGTCTTATATGGCAAGGTGAGCGTTGCTATTTAAGCCAAAATCGCAAGTTTTACCTAATCGGCACGACATATATATATATATATATATATATATATATATATATATATATATATATATATATATATATATATATATATATATATATATATATATATATATATATATGTCGTGCCGATTAGGTAAAACTGGTCAATTAGCAAGAACTCATTTAAAACTAAGTCCTTTCTAAAATTTTCTCTTATACGTTTAAATATATATTTTTTTCATTTATGTTAATGTAAAAATTTATAATTTTGTACCAAGAGAAACTTTGAAAACCTACCTAACCTTATTAAAACAAGCGCAATTTAATTTAGCCTAACCCAACTAAATATATTTTAGATACGTTAACATTAATTTAATAATAAACAAACACAATGAAATATATTTTTTCGTTATGTTCAGAATGATTTTGGCGAAATTATTGCATACACAAATTTTCACTTGTCTTATATGGCAAGAACAGAGTTGCTATTTAAGCCAAAATCGCAAGTTTTACCTAATCGGCACGACATATATATATATATATATAGTCGTGCCGATAGTAAACTGGTCAATTAGCAAGAACTCATCTAAAATTAAGTCATTTCTAAATTTTTCTTATACGTTTAAAGATATATTTTTTCATTTATGTTAATGTGGAATTTATAATTTGTACCAAGAGAAACTTTGAAAACCTACCTAACCTTATTAACAAGCGCAATTTAATTTAGCCTACTCTAAATATATTTTAGATACGTTAACATTAATTTAATAATAAACAAACACAATGAAATATATTTTCGTTATGTTCAGAATGATTTTGGCGAAATTATTGCATACACAAATTTTCACTTGTCTTATATGGCAGGTGAGCGTTGCTATTTAAGCCAAAATAGCAAGTTTTACCTAATCGGCACGACATATATATATATATATATATATATATATATATATATATATATATATATATATATATATATATATATATAAAGACAAGTTAAAATTTGTGTATGCAATAATTTCGCCAAAATCATTCTGAACATAACGAAACAAATATATTTCATTGTGTTTGTTTATTATTAAATTAATGTTAACGTATCTAAAATATATTTAGTTGGGTTAGCTAAATTAAATTGCGCATGTTGTAATAAGGTTAGGTAGGTTTTCAAAGTTTCTCTTGGTACAAATTATAATTTTTACATTAACATAAATGAAAAAATATATCTTTAAACGTATAAGAGAAAATTTTAGAAATGACTTAATTTTAGATGAGTTCTTGCTAATTGACCAGTTTTACCTAATCGGCACATATTATATATATATATATATATATATATATATATATATATATATATATATATATATATATATATATATATATATATATATATATATATATATATATATATATATATATATATATATATATATATATATATATTGATTTTACAGTACTTCTCATCCTCAATCAGTACCGTGCTTTATGCCTAAGATATAATGAGATTCAGCAGTGTTTGCTCATTTATGCTGTTATATAAATATGTTTGTTCTGATAATCTTTTATTCTGTATATCTCTGTGCTGATGAAACTAGCCCTTCTGTTTTGTTCAATAATTATTCTCAGTGTTATCTTTTATTCTTTTACATCATCCTGAAAGCGCTGTGTATTTTCTTTTTTCTCTGATAGATTTCTCTGTTTAAAAAGTGATTAATTAAGCCTTTCCTTACACAGCTGCGAACATCAGCGATATTTCAAAGCTCACCAGTTTGAGAGTTAATGAGTTTTATTAAACAGTAGCAGAGCCAACACTTACCTAATGATATTTCACGTTTAAAAGTAGTTTTTTTTTTTAGTTTTTTTTAAACAGGGAGAGAGTTACTCGTCACGAAATAATAATTTTTTATATGAACATTTATGTGATCAATAATACTCAAAAATGTCTTCTTACCATATAATATTACCTTTATGTATCACAGTATCAACACATAGCTTGTGTTTTAGGAATTAAAGTGATTCTTGTGATAAACATATTACTATTACAGTGAGTCAGTCTACTTGCAGATGATAACTTTCAAAAACTTTGCTGTTAAAGATTTATTTTGTGACAGTCTTCTCTCTCTCTCTCTCTCTCTCTCTCTAGTTCCAGTCAATGTTGGATGTATTTATTTGCTGTGAATGTGACGGTCAGTGTTTCCCTGTATCTCCTACCTCGTTACGTGGTAGTTATGTCTCCGACTTCACTGTTTTAGTTAGTGCTGTGTTGTGTCTGCTTCACTGCAATCTTGTGTACACTGCTTCCTCACTCCGGACTCACAGCGATAAAACCAATATAACATCATCTTGGGAAACTCCAAGTTCCCACGTAAATTACTACGTCCTTACCAAACATATATCAAAGTAACTCTCATACAATAGAAATACAAATTCAGCCTGTCCAAAGAATAGTAGTTAAGCTAGATGTTATTGTACTATACTCAGTAACATCCTTCAATCCAGGACTTATTCTAAATTATCAACTACAGCAAAGAATCTGTACAAGAGGCTTATAACAAGATACTTCTGTGATGAACTTCACTCTTTTTCCATTCTCTCCAGCTCATAGCCAGCCAGGTTACATGTAAAGCTACGCTTATAAATTCCACCCTCCAGTACAGTATGCACCAGTCTGTTGAAGAGGATTGTTGTCTTAGACCGAGAAACTCGGATCTCTTTATTTGTTTTTTTCTATTTTTTCATGTTCAAATGGTGTTTTACTTATCTACGATCATCGTTAGTGACACTAAAACTTAAGCCTACAAAAAAAAAAAAAAATATCAGACTCTCAGTGTATGAGACAAACTTCCTTCTTGAAACATTGATTTGGTTGCCAATAAAAGTGGTGAATTGTTTAAAGAGGGAAAATATTAGTGGCTGAACCATAAAAGTAGAGATTAACAGCAACCAGTGTTCAGTTCACGTGAATATATTATTCACATAAACTGTTGTCAAGTGGAGTTTACATCAATTAATGAAATCTTATCAGACGAAATAAAATTAGGGCAAAACTCTCTCTGTGTTACTACCAATGTATACTACGTCATAAGTACTGTTAAGTGAAACGTGATAGTCGATGGTTGATATTTGCTATATGTGATAACTGAGGAAAGAATGACATTGAAGTGAAGAATAGATTGAAAATAAAGATAACCTGATACAACATACGAGAAGAAAGCCATGAGGAATATATACTGATGAAAGGCAAACCTACATATTAAAAATAATAGGAAACCGGAAAGATAGAAGTCGGCATTGCAGAACAGGAGAATTGTTAATGAGTAGCGAGTGTTTATAGGGAAACTCTGTAATGATCATAACTAGGCAACTACTCTTGCAGATTTATGAAAAAAAACGTACGAGGAGTACCTGAAAGATGAATATATTTGCCAACAATATTAAAATATTAATAAGAAAATTCAGAATAAATGCAAAAAAATATATTTAACTTTTCAGGTTATATGCTAATTTTCATTCTAAATCAAGTGTGATTCATACTTACCAAAACAAAACAAAAAATAATAATAATGCACTCTCGAGTAAGGCGTAGAATTAGAGGCGAAAACAGGAATAAATAAAGTGGATTTAAAATAACGTGCTATAAATATCTAACCAAGACAGGACTCGCAGCACAGGGTTCAAGTTGAATGAAGTTGGGTAATGAAGTGGTTGCTTCTTTGCTCCTAAGCCTATCTACCTGGAGTCTACCTGGAGTCTACCTGGAGTCTACCTGGAGTCTACCTGGAGTCTACCTGGAGTCTACCTGGAGTCTACCTAGAGTCTACCCGCGGCCCGGTCCAAGACCAGGCCTCCCGGTGGATCAGGGCCTGATCAACCAGGCTCTTACTGCTGGCCGCACGTAGTCCAATGTACGAACCACATTATTATTATTATAATCAAAAGAAGCGCTAAACCACAAGGGTTATACAGCGCGGCAGGGCAGGACAGGATGCAGGGAGAATGGATTGTAAGAGGGAGATGGATGATTAGTAGGGTATGGAGTGCAGCAGGACAGTGGATAGTGCAGGGATAGAGGGTAGCAAGAGATAGAGGTAGAAGGGACTGAGGGAGGTGCTAGAGGAATAATCTTCAGTGTAGTAAGTCAGTTTCTGTCAAAAAGTCAACGAGAGAGTCAGGATTAAAGGAGGGTCCATCAGCAAGAAGGGAAGGTAAAGAAAGGGCCGCAGAGCGAAGAGGCCGTTGGAGGTAAATTCTGGGTGCTCGTTTATAGAGTGGACAGTCCAACAGAATATGTACGAACCACAGCCTGGCTGATCCGGCACCGACTTTAAGTATCTGTCCAGCTCCCTCTTGAAGGCAGCCAAGGACCTATTGGTAATTCCCCTTATGCATGGTGGGAGGCTGTTGAACAGTCTTGGGCTCTGGACACTTAGGGTGTTTTCTCTAAGTGTACCAATGGCGTCCCTATTTTTCATTAGGGGTATTTTGCACCGCCTTCTGAGTCTTTTACTTCCGTAGGGAGTGATTTCTGTGTGCAGATTCGGGACCATTCCTTTTAGGATTTTCCAAGTGTAGATTATGATATATTTCTCTCTCCTGCGTCCCAGCGAGTACAAGTCAAGTGCTTCCAAGCGTTCCCAGTAGTTGAGGTGTTTGATGGAACTTATATGTGCAGTAAAGGTTCTCTGTACACTCTCTAGATCTGCAATTTTACCTACTTTGAACGGAGATGTTAATGTACAGGAATATTCCTGCCTAGAGAGAACAAGTGATTTGAGAAGGATCATCATCGGCTTGGCATCTCTTGTTTCGAACGTTCTCATTATCTATCCTATCATTTTCTTTGCAGTTGTGATCGTGGCACTGTTGTCATAATTGAAAGTGAGATCCTCAGACATTACCACTCCCAGGTCCCTCACATTATTTGTCCTCTCTATTATGTGAACAGAGTTTGAAATATACTCAGTTAAGGTCATCTCCTCCAGTTTTCCATAACGGAGTAGTTGGAATTTGTCTTCATTGAACATCATATTGTTTCCCGTTGCCCATTGGAAAACTTGGTTTATATCTTCTTGGAGGTTAATCGTATCCTCAATAGATGACAGTCGCATGCTTCCTGGTATCGTCAATAAAGAATGACTCTGTGCTGTGGATTATATATCTGTTTATTGATAATTATGTTATTTAGTGCTTTATCTACAAACC
The DNA here is from genome assembly GCA_009830355.1 of Cherax destructor. NCBI lineage: Eukaryota > Metazoa > Arthropoda > Malacostraca > Decapoda > Parastacidae > Cherax > Cherax destructor. Next base: position 3,536 of record WNWK01014266.1, on the reverse strand, counting down.
TATGTCAAGAGACACTTGTCAGTTGCGAAAATAACTAAAATTACATTGTAATTTGTTTGGTATTCATCTCTACTTTTCATCTGAATGACGAAGATTACTAACATAAGCCTTAATAGCAATAATTATAAATTTAGTCTCAAAGTAGTAAGAACCACCATGATCGTTTCTCTCCTAATGTACCAAACGAAATGAAGGAGAGGCGTGATGCGTGCTGAACTTAAAGATAAGAGTAACTGGATGATTGACGAGTAAGTCTCGCAAGATCAGAAATCCTGTTTGTTCGCTCAGATATTAAATCCCTGAAGAACCGGTGGTCTTATTCGTCCAGGTTCTCTTCGGTTCTTCAACGATCCTATTAATACCCTCGTCTTTTACAGTAGGTGCATCCGATGACTCGCAGAGTTGTCAGTGACTTATTATGTGACTTTGTGGATTAGGTCACAGCCGAGTCTTATAATTATGTACCTGGTAAATGTGAGCCTAGGAATGTGCCAGCGAGAGAGAAGACATGTGAGCTCAGCTATTTCTTTTTGACGTCCTCTTCCTTGATTCCGTCCAAACGTATTAGATATGCTTTTGCTTCTCGTCATTTAGACCAACATTTGCACAGATACAATGCTGGTCAACTGGTTGTTAGCTACGCCAGGTGCTGGAGGAGTTTACTCGGTATTGACAGTTGGAACAGTAATATCGGGTATGCTGTCAGATGCGGAATTTGACCTGCTTATCAAAGGCTTACTTCATAGTATGGCAAAAGTTCTGTCCCTAATGTGGCAGAAAATGAAATTGATATGCTATTTTCAATTCATATTTTACATTAGTCTCAGTGAGAAAATTCCAGGAATTTTCATTAAATGAGCATTTTGAGTGAATTGTTTTAGGGCCGTTCTGGTTCTCAACAGTGGTTTGAGGTTGGTTTTAAGGTTGATGGAAAATCTAGGTGGCAAGGTTAGAGCACAGACAACTGGCAAGCTTGATCATGGTATTTCACAGAATAATGGACAGCTTTCATGTTCCTGAGAAGAGCCACCTCTCAAGAACAGAAGTCTTCTCTCAAGCATGTTAAAGTGGTAGATACGGTAGAGGACAGGTAATCCAAGAAAGTGGTGCATACTTAAGATGTGAGCCCACTTGATTATTATATACAATCTTGCAGCTTTTACTGGTACGAAATACACAATAGTCCTGCTAACTCCTTGGCTACCGTGCTTGCAAGATTTATCACGTGATTCTTCATAAGTATTTTCTAGTGTTATTTTACCATTAGGATATCCACATCATACCCGGGTTCTATTAGTCATTCATTCATACTTAACACTACTCTAGTATTAACACCTTGCACCCAGTAAACAATTATATGAATCTCGGAAGAAAATACAACCTGCTATTGTTCTCTCCAGGTTAATATTGCTGTAAGGTTTATATTGGTTTGCACGAGAGCATTTCCTCCTTTGAACAAGTAAATTACAGATAACTTTCTTCTGCTTTAGGCATGGGATTCTTGGATGCCGTGATGGTCACTGAAGTGGCCTTCCATAATAATAAATCACTGAATGTCTTGAAAACTCATCATCATCGGATGCAATCGCTCTGTAGACCTCGCCCTGTGCAGTCGCAGTAGCACTGAACCTTATCTTTAGAGTCACCCTACAATCCCCGTTGGGAAGGGGAACCTTTAACTTCATTGTTATCGTCATTCATCACTCACGATGAGCTACTCAAATCGTGTTAAGATTAAACCTTGCAGTGGAACTGTGAACGATTCCTCAAAACTTGCACTTGCAGCTTTGCAAGTAAAGTTTAACACATTATGACGCTCCAAGACGCCTTCATTGTCGTATGCAATGATGATGTTGAGATTGAAAAGCTACTCACCTCCGCCGCCACCACCACTCTCACTGACCGAGGCTTCACCGTCATGTCTTCTCCGGCTTTAAAGGCGAAGAGGACTGTCTTCCTTAGGGAACTGAACAAACCCTTTCTTCACAACCCATTGAAGACCAGAACTCCGGGGCTACAGTGGAGCGCATTACCAAAATCCCTACTGCTTCATCCATGCTAAAAATCACTTTTACTGATGTGACCATGGCTGCCCATGCTGTGGCTGAGGGTATGGACATCTATTATTACTTCATAAGCCCCAGTTATATTGAAGCAGAAAGGTATCACCATATCCCGCACTGCTGGAATTGCTATTCTTATATGCACAGCACTAAGGACTGCACGACCTGTGGTTGTGAGGGTCACGAATTTATGTCCTGCTCCACTACCACTCTACCAACACCAACTTGCCTGAATTACTAGGGCAACTACCACACTCTTGCTGCAAAATATCCTACACTGCGTGAAATATTGAATAAACTCGAGAAGCAGCAAAGAAAAAGTCTTCTTCTAGATCTCCCACTTACGCTGTTATCGCCAAATTATAGTCTGATATCAACTAAACTTCTCCAAGCTACTCAACCCTCCACCACCACCTTCATACCTGACTTTGACCCAACCAAAATTTACTATTGTATGGTGTATGCCCATCTGCAGAATATGGGTTTCCCTGGAACCTTGAACACCACCATTAATGAGCTCTTCAGGATGAATAACATGCCAGAGTTTACTTTCCCACCTTCTTCAGCTGTACTCAAGACCACCTCAAATAATGTTAATGTTTCAACACAAGTAAGCTCCTCTCAAACAGGTCCACTACTACCACCGCCTTCATGTGACGAGACTCCTCCAAATCCCACCAATGAGAAGTCACCATCGACTTTTTCCTCCACTACTGCAATGGACCAAATCAGTCAGCACCATCGAAGACTCGCCCTCTGTATCCTCTTCTGAGGAAGAGGAGGAAGATGCTGATGACTTCCGCACCAGTTTACTTACTGGGGAAAACCTGACTTTCTATACATCTCCTTCGAATGAGAACACCATGACCTGCACATACTGTACAAATGGCTCTGTGCTGGATCTGTTAAATTTCCTAGTGAGACTCCACACCATTTCACTCTTGCCCAAGTTCTGAGTTCATCAAACCACCCGTTTTACTTTTGGTAATACAACAAAACTGTACCCCTCTCCAGAACCAATTTCAAGAAATTTGAGAATCGCTCTTCCTCAAATGCTCCACGCTAAATAACACCTACAACTGAGCTCCCTGTTGCCCCACCTGCCTCCCTCCTGCGACCAAGCCTGCTGCAAAGCTCCCAGAATCAAGCCACCAACTAAGAACGATGCATTCGTGTCCTCAGACTACCTCCTGTTTCTCCAGCCCGCCCCACGAGCGCCCCAGCTACTGGGTTAAGCCCTGGTACTATCTTTTCTACCATACCCTTCCTTTCACCAATCTATTCCCCTGAAATAAATGGTATAAAATACCGACACAATGGAAAAATAAACACATAAGCAGTATAATGTGATCCTTTATTGACAACGTTTCGCCCACTCAGTGGGCTTTATCAGTCACATCAGATCTACCTGGAAAATGAGTAACATGATTATATATAGGATATAGTCAGGTGGAGAATGCTGGGTCAGGTGGA
>WNWK01014265.1:0-51981 GCA_009830355.1 Cherax destructor | reverse complement strand
CTCTCTTAGTCTACACCCCTCTTTCCTTCACAGCGTCCCACTCCTTCTCTGATTACGAGTCTTCCACTGCCTCCACACGTGGACTTTTCTAACCTTAGTCCATATATACCTCCAACTTCGACCTCTATCTTTCTCTCTATAAATCATGGCTTATTTGCAGTGGAATATCCGAGGCCTCAGGGGTAACTGGGGTGAGCTTCAGGTGTTGCTCTCCCAGTTATTCCCTCACCTAATTGTACTCACCTAATTGTGGTTGGAGGGGTCGAGACTCAGCTCCTGGCCCCGCCTCTTTGCTGTCCGCTACTGGGTCTCTGCTCTCCCTGCTCCATGAGCTTTATCATACCTTGTCTTAAAACTATGTATGGTTCCTGCCTCCACTATATCTTTCTCTAGACTATTCCACTTCCTGACTACTCTGTGGCTGAAGAAATGCTTCCTAACATCCCTTTGACTCATCTCAGTCTTCAGCTTCCAGTTGTGTCCCCTTGTTTTTGTGTTCCCTCTCTGGAACATCCTGTCACTGTCTACCTTGTCGTTTACCCGCAGTATTTTGTATGTCGTTATCATGTCTCCTCTGACACTTCTTTCCTCCAGTGTTGTTAGTCCTATTTCCCTCAACCTTTCTTCATAGGACAGACCCTTGAGTTGTGGAACTAACCTTGTCGCAAACCCAAATTGCAATCCTCTGTTATCCGGCTCTTTTCAGGCTATGATTTGTTATATTCATCGGATCCTTTTTCCGATGGAACCTTTAACGAAAGTGCTCTTCTTATACGCACTGGTGTTCCATACCGTCAGCTCTATGTTTATTCTTCTCTACATTACACTGCAGCCCGTATCCACTTGAATAAGTGGTATACACTCTGTTCTTTATATCTCTTCCCTTCGCGAGCACTGTCTATCCCAGATGTTGATTTTCTGGTTTCTTCCTTGCTGCCACCCCTTCTATTACTTGGCGATTTTAACGCACACCATTTTCTTTATGGAGGGTCGCACTGTGACTCCCGTGGCGTTCAGTTGGAGCCATTTCTTGTTTCTCTCCCCCTCCATGTTTTAAATACGGGTACTCCTACCCATTTTGATCCCCGAACTCATTCTTTCTCTTGCATCGATCTTTCCATCTGCTCTTCATCAACTGTACTTGACTTCACCTGCTCTGTCCTCCCGGACTTGCATGATAGCGATCATTTCCCAATCATCCTTAGGTCCCCTTCGTATTCTCCACCTCCTCGTAGCCCACGCTGGCAATTTGACCGGGCGAAATGAGACCTTTACGCACAACTTACTGCCTTTCATGAGGTTCCTTCCTCGTCCTTCCTTGATGAGGTTTTACATCTCTTTTCGTCCTCCATCTTCACGGCAGCTTCACATTCTATCCCCCAAACCTCGGGCAAGCATTCTCAGAAGTGCGTGCCTTAGTGGTCTCCTGCTTGTGCTCGGGCAATACGTTTGAAACGCGCTGCGTGGGGCAGGTATCGGTATAACAGAACCACAGAGAGACTCCTTGATTTTAAGCAGAAGAGAGCAATTGCTCGCCGTGTCATACGTGATGCTAAACGCACTTGCTGGCGAGATTAAGTTTCTACGGTCACTTCGGCTTCCTCAATGAGTGCAGTCTGGAAGAAATTGCGGAAATTAAGTGGTAAATTCTCCCCCTACCCAGCTCCTGTTCTTCAGGTTGCCGGTGTCGATATAGCACACCCTCTTGCCGTTGCCACTGAAATTGGTAATCATCTGGTCCGCATTTCTCAGGGGCTCCATCTATGCCCCTCGTTCCTTTCTTCTAAGTCTGCCAGCGAGTTAAAGCCCTTAGATTTTTCTTCTCTCAGAGAAGAATCTTATAATGTGCCTTTTACCCTTCAAGAACTGGAAGCAACACTCTCTGCTTTCCGATCATCGGCAGCTGGGCCAGACGGCATACATATTCGTATGCTACAGCATTTACATCAGTCTGCTCTTACTGTCCTCTTACGACTCTTTAATCTTATATGGTCGCAAGGAGTTATTCCCCAGCTGTGGAACTCTGCTATTGTTCTTCCTTTTCGCAAACCAGGTGCTACGGGACGTGATCCCTCTCACTACCGTCCCATCGCTCTTACCAGTGCAGTTTGCAAGGTGATGGAACGTCTAGTTAATAGACGTTTGATGTGGTATTTAGAAACTCACAGTAGTCTCTCCACTAGTCAATATGGCTTTCGTAAGGGCCGTTCTGCCATTGACCCCTTACTGCGCTTGGATACGTATATTCGTAATGCCTTTGCCAATAACCACTCGGTTATCGCCATCTTTTTCGATCTTGAGAAGGCTTATGACACAACTTGAAAGTATAATATCTTGACCCAGGCCCACTCCTTAGGCCTCCGAGGCAATCTACCATTTTTCCTTAAGGCTTTCTTAACTGAAAGACATTTCCGTGTCCGGGTTAGTAATGAACTTTTCCCGGACTTTGTCCAAGCTGAAGGTGTCCCCCAGGGTTGTGTTCTGAACACAACACTATTTCTCCTTGCTATAAATAATCTGGCATCAGTTCTCCCATCCAACATTTGGTCATCGCTTTATGTGGATGACTTTGCTATAACTTGTGCCTGCTGGTGGATGAGGTCTCCGATGAAAATAAAACCTACACCCGATCAGAAAAACGCGTGTTGTTACCTTTATCAACAATCTGAAATGACCAATATTATGAATGGTGAAGTACAAGACTTTGAAAAGTGTATTTTTGATGATGGTGTGGAAAAGCTTTGTGCGTTGGCTCAGCCACTGTGGAACTTTGCAAATCAATTTTCTGACGTTAGAAAAGGGGGCATGAATCCCCATGAGGTAAATGTAGCTGAGCAAATTCAGCATGTTTTGGATATAATAAACTTAACTGAAAAGTGGTGTATATGGTGGAAGAGGTGAAGTTTTTTTTATATTTTCATTGTACTCAGCGAGAGTCAGTGGACATTGCCTTTCAAGGGTCTCACACTAGATGACACTCTCAGCATGTTCACTGAATACAGCAAAGTATATTTAATAACTAAGGCTGAAGGATTTCCTCTTATGAATAATTTCATTGATGTACTAGATACCACAGTTGTGAGTATATGGCAGGGTTATTTGACTGCTATGACCCAGTGTGCCAGTTACATCTCTTTGTTTGAAACTGTACTCTACAAGTACTTTAAATTTTTGTATAACTTTAAATGTAATGTGAAATTGTTTTACACAGCCTGTTTGCAGGCTGTTAGTGTTCCTGTAATGACTAGTTTCACTGTTGTACTGCCATTTTCTCTGCAAGTAGACGCCAGTTCTGCTGGTGCTCGTGCTGCGTTGCTGAAAAAAGCAGCAGGACAATTACTGCCAGTAAACTTAAAAGTCAAAAGACAATTTATGCCCCAACAGAAAAGTAGAATCTTGTTTTGTGTTGATGGTGCAGATTTTTTTCAGTATAGTGATCACAGTCGTACATTTCCTTCACGTACCGAGGAACCACACTCAAACTTTGGTGATTTGTTATGTGAAGGGGATAGAGAATGTGGTTGCTCATGTATTTTCTCATGTGTACCGTACATAATGTAGTGAAGATGTTTATCTGTTCTTGTTTTGCAGTGGTTACAGGTGAGTAGATGGCTTTCTGACCACCTAGTGGACTGAAGCTCGGTGAGCTAGTGGAGGGAGGTATCAGTTTTCCCAGAGAGTGTGTGTGTGTTTTTGGTGGTAGTCACGTCAGTACATGCCTAAGTAAGGTATGCTAACATAAGGTGTGGGCGGTGAGGCCTCACCTGTGTGATGGTGTATGGACTGTTGAACCAAAGTAGTGGTACGGTGTTGGCGGTGAAGCCTCACCATTTTTGGGTCATGAATAGTGATTTTATATATATATATATATATATATATATATATATATATATATATATATATATTATTTAAAAACACATATATACATAACAATCCAATAAATGCCCAAGAATAAAACAGGCTCATATAAACAAAAACAAGCAAACAGAACAGAAATAAACACATCTGTCAATATATCCTATAATAAGAAACCGTGCCGAAAGCACTTAAACAAACAAAAAAAATGTCCATCCTACTACCTATCCTAGCTAAATTTTTCTATACAAGAACATAACACACTGTCAGTGAAACTGTACATACACTGTCTCAAAAACACCGTAAAATTAAACCTTTGGTTACATATCCTACTTCTTCCCTACCACAAAACGCAGTGCATAGACATGAAATAACATAAAACCTTAAACTTTCTGCCTATAAAACAGTTGTTGCACAATAACACATAAAAACATCATCTTAAATAAGAAATACATTAACATCAAGCCATCACTACCGTAGACAACACTGTCTACAACACAACGTCACACTCCCACACCGGAGAATAAGTCCACACAAAACACATTTGTGTTGCATACATATACAAACACTCTAGAAAAACACAAATATGCAGAAGCTGCACATAATGTAAATTCAAACAAAAGATAGTAAACACATACAGAATACAGTACTAAAAACGTTAAACCTAAGAAATACATAGCTAAAACATCAACTTAATTCTACATGGATTGCCACAGATACCTGGGCCAACTGCACCCAAGCACACCTGCACACTGTCGGTTGTCTAACACCTAATACCTCCTAACCTCAAACCTGCCACATAAATGCAAACTGCCAGCACATCACCATCGACAAACCCTACTACTTGATCTTTAGAATATTACACTACTACATCCTAGAGGAAAACCCCATGCGTCCATGACCCCTATGACCACACCCCCCAACCAACATCACTCCAAGTCTGAGTCAACACACACCTGAAAAATTACCTACAACCCCATAAAAACCCAGAAACGTCCAAAACTCGGACACCCACGATACCACCCCGACCCAACCCATCCTAGCTTCAACCCTGTATACCCACGCCTAACCAACCACACATCAATCAACCAAATTATAACCTAGTCAACCCCTTCCCGATATGCCCAACCTCCCCCCTCCCCCCCCACCACTCGACCAGTCCCCTCGATTGGCTCCTACTTCATCCCCAAAACTTTAAAAGGGACACCACCGTCATCGTTCTATAACCCTCAGAGAAAGCCTCAACCCAAGTTCTCCCATACAAACCCTGATTCCTACATTTCGTCCTGTAAAAATGTGCCGCCAAGGCTCGAACTCGCCTCCCACCCACTACCTCGCGAATATCCCACGACACATACATGAAATCAACCACCAGGTACATTAACCCTCTACGTACATTTTCCCCAAACCCACCAATATCCAGGCTTAAAGCCCCTAACATCGAAAGCCCACACCCATCCACACTCCTAAGAACCGTCCAAACCATTCCCGTGCCCGCCTAAATCTACACAAAATACACCGCATGGTCGACGTATCCAAAACCCACATCTCAAAAAGTACCCTCACTCGCTAAACCCATTAAAAACAATTGCGCTTTAGAAGCCAAGATTCCATGTAGGAATCGAAAAACCGTCTCCCTAACCCTCGCCCTCAGCCTCAACTTCCGGGAACCTACCCAAGTCGCCTGCCAATTATACTTTGGGTACTCTGCTAACCCCTGCACTATACCCCCCTCCCCCAAGCTTGTCCAAAACCCCCACCCGAAAACCCCTTGGCTCTCTGACGACTAGTAAAACCCTCAACATTGCCTCACATAAACTCAGGTCACGTCCACTCCACCTCCGTACCTCACGCAGGACCACTCCCACTTGCTTACTTCCCACCCCTCCCTCCTCCACATATCTCTGCTTTACATATATCCCTATAAGCCTCCTATGTAAGGGTTTAACCCCAAACCTCCCTTACTAACCGGCATCATGACAACCTCCTTATTGAGCCAATGTCTACCAAAACCCCATATATACTGCAACACTCTCCGTTGTAATAATTCAACATCTCTCCCCACGAGTGGGTATACCCTTGCCACATGCCACAATTTACTATACAGTAAAACATTCACTACCATAACCCTCTGCATTAACGTCACATCTCCCGGTCTCCATCCACTCATTCGCGCTATTGTCGCGGTTACCACCTTAGAAGAATTTTCTTCCCTCGCCCTACTCACATCATTACAAAAAATTATCCCACAAATTTTCAAGCACTCAACAACATGCCAACCATACCACTTCCCAAGTCCCGCCACCCACGTCCCCACCTCTAACAATTTAGATTTTACCCTGTTAATCCTCATCCCCGTAGCTGCCCCAAAAACACTTATAAACCTCCCTATAGCATCTAACCCCTCCCACCCACCTACGAGAATTGTTGTGTCATCAACATAACCCACTATTCCTGATGCACAACCAGGTACCTGACCCTCCACCCCTACCCCCTTCGATACTAACCTATAAAAAGGGTCCTGTAAGCATGCAAACATAATTTGCGACAAAGGGCACCCCTGCCGCAAACCCCGCTTCATGTCCGCCACATTTCCCACCCTTCCATTCACTTAAACCCGCACAAAAGCTCCCTCATACAATGTTTGAACCCAACCCACTACTTCATTCCCAAAACCCTGCTTACGAAGAATGTCAAATAACATATTCCTATCCACACTGTCATAAGCCGTTTCCCAATCAAGCCCTAAAACCCCACCCCCCTCTCGACCCTCAATGAATGCCCTAATCCTACCATGCCCATTCCCCATACACCTCCCCGGTATCCCATACTGACCACGCTCTATGATAGAATCAAAACCTTTTAACCCTATTATCCAAAATCCTTGCAAAGATTTTGTAATCTGCACATAAAAGTGAAATAGCTCTGTAATCCTAATCGTTTCCACCAATTTCCCTTAGGCACTAAAACCACAACTCCAGTGCACTGATCCTCACCCATATACCTTACTTCCTTAAATGATTGAAAACTTTTGTCAAACATTCCTTCAACACTCCCCAATGTTGAACATAAAAATCACTAGGTAAGCCATCGACTCGGCGCTTACCCATCTGCATCCCTTTACCGCGAACCACACTTCCTCCTCAGTTATACTACCCTCCATACCTTTCCTCTCCTCCTCACTAATCCCTACCTGTATACCCTCCAAAACTTCCTCTTTCGCCTCCACCTCCTCCAACCTCAGGTCTAGATACGGCCGAAACCAAACATCCACAAATCCGCTCATACCCTCTGTCGACCGCAATACCTGTCCCTCCGTATACCCACCCAACTCCTCGTGCACCTTCAATGACGTCATCATCATACCCTGCCTCCTCTTTCGAAAACCACGCAAGACAGTCAAAGACGGTTGTCCCCCCACAGCACATCCTCAATACCTGCCCTCACTCTGATAGCCTGGAATCTCTCATTCTGTATATCCTTCAACTGGCCCCTCAAAACCTCTATGTCCTCCAGCAAGTAACCCCCCTCCCCCACATAACAATCCCGCAACTGCCCCTCCAAATACCTCTGCAGGCCATAGCGCAATTGCGCCTGCTCTCTACCTTCATGTTTATAAAAATCCTGAATACCCACTTTTGCCACTCCATTCCATCAGCCCACCACATCTTCCCGGTCCTTCCCATCATTCCACATCCCCTCCCACCACTCCTCAAAACTCCTCCTACACAGTTCCCCCTGCAATAAGCCCATATTAAGCTTCCAATAACTAGCATACGTTCTAACAGCTCCATCCCATCCCAACACTGCCAACACACCCCTGTGATCGGAAAACCCAACATCAACGCATGTTGACTCCTGACTCCTGCCGCACCCAAAACATCACACAAAACCCCCAACTCACACCCTGCCCCTCTCGGTTCCACATCCCTCTTCCTAATCACATAATTCCAATCCCCTGCGATAATAGTCACAACTGGCAACCCACGTAAGAAATATATCAACTCCTCTCTCACAAATTCTTCCTTAGTTCTTCTACAACTTATAGCCGGCATATAAACTCCCACTATACACACTCTGACATTCCCCCATAAACCCTCAACCCTTACCACCTTCCCTCCCCCCCCCCCTCTTCCCATGCCAACAACCGAAAGGGACTGGTCACACGTATTTCTATAGCCACCCCTCCCTTGAAACTACCCGCACTACCCCCATAAACTGTAAACCCACTTAACGTCAAATCTCTCCCCAACCTATAATTATGCTCTTGCAATATACACACATCCACATTTAAACGTCTTAATGTCACCTCTACCCATTTACGTTTGACCTCCGCTCGGAGGCCATTTACATTCATCGTTAAACACCTGAAAAGAACGCAGGGGGCTTTACTCTACTTTTCAACTTCCTCGTCACTACCGACTTTCCCTTACTAATCCTCCCTTCCTCTACTGACACTCCCAGTACTTGCCTGTCTGCTTTCCTGTCCCTCCCTCCCTCCCTCTCTACCCTTGACACTCCCCCGTCCCCCTTTTGCCACCTCCACCCAGGCCTTCTTACACACCTGTTGCCCAGGTGTTAGAACATCGTCCTCAACTAGACCACTAGGCCTTTTCCTGGAGTCCCCTGTAGCCTCCATAGCCTCACAATCCTCTCCCCTGTGCACTTCTACACCAACCTTCTGGACCTGAAGGCAAGGCTCACTCTCTGAGACGCCCATCACTCTCGTCTCACTCTCGTCCCTCCTCACATCTGATCCTGAGTCCACCACACCATGCTGTGTGCCCTCACACACAGGACTGTCCAACAACAGTGGAAAATCCTCCAAAAGTGGCTCAGACAAAACCAAGTTCACACCTTCCGGCAGAGCCACTACCTACGTCTCCGCTGTCTCGCCATCCTGGGTCACCTGTGACAACGTTAGTATGCGCTCATCCTCCTTATCAACAATGTCACTCCATTGTCCACTTGGCACCAGGCTCATATTCTCCCGTGGCGACTCATCCATAGCATCCACGACCACCACGTCATCCTTCCTCATACCATCAGCAGTGCCATGTCTCTGATGGCCCATCCGACGATCACATGCCGCCGCCACATGTCCAGGTAATCCACACAGGCGACACGTTCGAACTTGGCCTGCATAAGTCACATAGACTTGCTGCCGGAACTCATCCATCATGACGTAAGAAGGTATCTGACGTTTGAGCGTCATTTTCAAAGAAAATGAACCTTCTGGCAGCCCGGCTTAAGTCCCCTGTGCCCACCGGCCCACCGTTGCTGCATGGACTTCACCAAATTGACTGAAGACGTTTCGCACATCAACATCCAACGCTTCGAACGGCACATTTCGAATCCGTATATAAGTGTAGTACCGGGACACATCTCGAAGCCGTACCTCTAATCCCGTGTTGACGACAATCCTCTTCTCCTGATACGTTTCAACCACTCGCTCATATGCGCTGGCCACTGAGAACTTGACAAAAATCCTCGACGAACCGTTGAAGGATATTCCAAATAATTCTTCATTAGATATCCCTAAAGAATCCCTCAAAACAGCTGGGAGGAGAACATCTGTGTTGCTTGGGTAAATCGTGCCCTGCAACACTTCAATACAGACAGTATTGACACATCGTCTGTAGCGCTCCACCATGTTGATGAAAACTACCAGTTCTCAACTCCACCGCTAGGGACCAAAAACAAGCACACCCGCACTCCGCAAAGGCTGGGCAGCGAATGTATAGTGATTCTGTGTGTTTTGTGTGTTGTGTTTCTCCAGGACCCACCTGTTTTTTGGGGGATCACTAAATGGGGTGACTCCAGGGTGTAGGCCTGGGAGGCCCACCTGTTGAGGAGTCATTGGTGATGACTCCAGTGTGTTTTTCAAGGTCACAGTCTCACCGACAAAATTTATATATGACTAACTCCCCAGTTTTGAAGTTTGATAATTTTCCCTCCCGTGCTCTCCAATTTCTCCCAGTGGTGTGTTTTTGCATAGTTAGTTTTGCTTATTGCATATTGCTGTGAGTCGCATGGTTGATAATGTAATTTGTATTAAAATGTACACTAATTTTTTGCACTGTTTCTGGAGACTTTGTTTATATATTTTTATGATGTGCTTATTCCATGTCAAAGCGGAGATGTGCGATAATGGACGTTAATGTTGTTTACAGAGTTTCTCAATTTATAATAATCATATAATTAATGTGGAGAGACCGTTTATATAAAGTGTCTGTTTTTACAAGGAGAGTTGTGTGATAATAAACACTTACGCTGTTTAAAGAAAGACTTTCTCAATTTATAATAAATTTACTTGTATATAATTATTGTGTATACCTTTTATGTAATTAATATGTACAGAGTAACTCAGTCAGCTCTTTAATTTTATGTCATGTATAGAAAATACATCAACGTAGGTGTTTGGTCAACACAGTGTTGTAATGGTGCATTTTCCTGTTTGTTTCAGAGTACAGGTATAAAGCATCACTGTGGCTCATTTGGCGTAAAACCTGATCACTTTTACATCAAACGAGTTTCACACGACTGTTGATTAATCGTGTTAAACGTCTCTTATGCGCTGCTCCCATACTTTTGTCTCCCAATTTTTCAAAACCATTTGTGTTACAGGTTGATGATTGTGAACTGGGAGCAGGGGCAGTGTTACTCCAAGCATCTGGTGAGGGATCTTTGCAACCCCTGGCATATTAGCAGACCTATCAGCAGGCCTACTCCTCCATAGAGAAGGAAGCCCTGGCCCAGGTACTTGCACTGGAGCATTTCTACATATTTTTGTCCCGCTCATTACATGTGGTTACCGTCTTCAGTGACCACAATCCTCTGACCAACACCTTAGCTCTATGAGGAACAAGAACACTCGTCTCATGCGTTGGGCATTACGGCTGCAACCGTACAACCGGAAAAGAAAATGTGCTGGCAGATATCCCTCTCCAGAACATAATTTGTTAGGTTGTGTTAGGGAAAAATGGGTAGTAGGGTCGTTTATTTTCGTTGTGGTCATAAAGTAAAATTTTAGTAAATCTTACTCACGAAATCGTAATGATACGATTATAAACAAGCCACGGTACGCGGGGATTGGTCGCAACGGTTCTCACTGTGTCTCTTAATTGCATTTGCTTTATTGTACATATCCTGTATATATTGTACATACATTGCTTGCTATTTGGTGAAGGAAATATAAGTACATATTTACTCTCGCTGCTGCTTTTTTGCTCGTTCCTACCTTGGTTATTATCTACAGCCAGGTGTGCAGGCCAATAGACTACACCTATTGTTGTAATGTTATTATTAGTATTATTACTATCGTTATTATTATTATTGTTAATGAAGTTTGAGAAAAACTACTTTTAAATGACTTTTAAATGTTTTGTTAATAACTTGTATATGTCTTGTAAATTATTTGAAAATGTCTTGTAAATAATTTGTAAATGTCTTGTAAATTACATGTAAATAACTTGTAAATGTCTTGTAAATGACCTGTAAATGTCTTGCCAATAGCTTGTAAATGTTTTGTAAATAACTTGTAAATGTCTTGTAAATTATCTGTAAATGTCTTTTAAATATATTGTAAATGTCTTGTAAATTACTTGTAAATGTTTTGTAAATATTGGTAAATGCCTTGTAAATGTCTTGTAAATTACTTGCAAATAACTCGTAAATGTCTTATAAATAACCTTTAAATATCTTATAAATAACTTGTAATCATCTTGTAAATTACTTGCAAATTTCTTGTAAATAATTTGTAAATGTCTTGTAAATAACTTGTAAATGGCTTGTAAATGTCTTCCATGGATTATTCCTGGAGAGGGTTTCGAGGGGCAACGCCCCTGCGTCCCGGTCTGTGACCAGGCCTCTTGGTGGATCAAGGCCTAATCAACAAGGCTGTTACTGCTGGCCACACGCAAACCGACATACAAACTACAGCCCAGCTTATGTGGCATGCTAAGAGTATGTTACATTTTATTCGGCATATGTCACACTCCCATATAGGTTGCCTCCCAACCAGAGAACTGGGTGCTAAGGGCTTTATGATGAATAGGGTACTCGTCGTTAAATCAGTGCCTTGGTTCATTGACCAATCACAGACAAACCCGCCAAAGCTGAAGTAACGTGGTTCACTTGTGGTGAGCATTGGCAGACTTGCCTGAGCTGCTGGTTGATGCGGTGCACAGTCTCTGGCTTCTGCTTTTGGCATCTTTTGTAATAGTAAGTGTACCGTGTGGTACACTTACTATTCAACCTCTGTATATAGTGTACATAGTGAACATGTATATATCTGGCAAATTATTTCTGGTGAAGGAAATACAAGTTATATACTATTGCCGAGTTTGTTCCACTTTGAAACCCATTACTACCAGGTCGCAGGCCATACTATACATGTGTTCGAAATATGGGAGCTCTGTCCGGGAGCTGGAGCTGGAGCTAGAGCTAGAGCTGGTCTTGGTATCGTTCATATTGCCTGGCTATGGCTTTTGGCATTGCCAGTCAGTCTTGCTACTGTGTGTGTATCCTGCACGTCGTACTGTGCTATTGCTGCTTGTTGCATGCGTTGCAAACAACATTTTATAGTGGGTTATGCCACGAGCACGGGTGAGGTGGTTGGTGTCTGAGTATACTCTCCTGAATCTGCCCAAACTAATTTGAAATAAAATATTTATCTAGAAGAAACTCTAAAAACAATTTCTAGTATTGTTATTATGCTAGTATAGCATCAACATACTGTAACTTGAAATAAATTATACAACTAGATTAAACTTAACCAATTTCTCTTGTATTGTCTTCTAATAGTATGTATAACCATATAATAATTTAAATAATACAGAACTAGAATAAACTCAATCAATTTCTTTAGCATTAAGTACTTAGTGAATAAGTCTCTAGAATAAACTGCCCCTAATGCCATGGCATGCCAGTGGCTCTCCTTGCATTACAGTTTTATAATTGTTTTATAATTGTAACTACCAATAACATTGTACACTTGTAACATGCATAGAAATAAAAATTATTATTATTATTATTATTATTATCTCTACAGCGTTACCGGCGAATTGTTCATTCCATTGCAATAGAATACCAACGAACTCTCACTGCTGCGCAGCTTCTTGACGCTATTCGTACCAAATTAAAGGTTGAAGCAAGTAATATGGCGCACCAAACTGAAGTATACAGGAGATTTCCGCTTAGGTTTCTTTGTAATGTGGGAGAGACAACACTGGAGCATTCAGACCAGCAATTTCGTGAAGCAGGTGATGCATTGGATTTGTCTGAGGGCGAGTCAGCTTCGTTGGCGCTTGAGTTGGCTAAGCTCAATCTCGAAACAACCAGAGAGCAACGAGCGTTTGCGAAAGAGGAGTTTCAGAGAGAATGAGAGGAGACAATTTAAGCAGACTGTTGGTGACAACTTTAGATTGCAAAATGCAGTGCCGTTAGTACCTCGTTTTTCGAGGATTTGAAAACCAGGCTCGAGCATTAAGGTGGCCTGGGATGCAAGTAAGTTTATTCAGGTATACACAAATACATAGCAGCATATGTGTAAAGAACCTAGGATAACCCAAAAAAGTCAGACAGAGTGACTTATTTCCATTGGGGTCCTTATAATACCTAATATTATACACTGTAGGAGATATATGTTATTATACTATATAGGAGATATACTAGGAATAAGGTAAAAAGAGTTATTTACATTTACATGTATGTTAGATAAAAAAATAAAAAAGCCTTCTCCTCCCTTTCTGTCGCTACATTCATTAGGTACCTTTGGCACTCTTCTTGAACTGGCTCATGCTATGACTGGTGTACTGGTGCATACAGCGTAGTACAGCAAAACGCAGGAATTCACAGCTGTTTTGGATGATGTAGTGGACTTTACCACAGATTGAGATGAATCACTTCCCCTGTTGCTGTTCGTAATGAGAAAAACGGTGCAGGAATCAACAGGGTATAGTCCATTGGAGCTAATTTTCGGGCACAATGTAAGAGGTCGTCTGCGAGTTCTCAAGGAAGGATGGATGGATGGGAGAAGACTCTACAACCCTTCTTCAAGGATGCAGGTGGCTCGTCAGTTGGCTAAGGCTAACTTAAAATCTGCTCAAAACGCTATAAAACAGAGGTATGACAGAAAGACAAAGTTTCGCTCCTTTAATCCAGGAGACAAGGTGCTGCTGCAGGAACCTGTACCTGGCCACACCTTAAAAGCTAGATTTATGGGACCAATGCAAATAAATAAAATTTCAAGCTCCCCTTGATAAACCCACGAAAAGTAAAATTTACCACATTAATCATATTAAAATGTTTAATAACCCACACTGTCGTCTACCTCTGTAGACGACCATGATTCCTTGCACACCATTACGGAAATTCAAGTAAAACTCCCTAACTCGGTCCTCCTCCAGGAAGCTAGCTCTTTAATGTTTTGACTTTCTACAGATCAAATAACAAGCCTAACTACTTTTTTACAAGTCTATCCTGACATATTTTTGGATGTTCCGAAAAAAATGTACCCTGGGATATCATGATGTAGATGTCGGAAATACTAAGCCTATTAAATATTAAACTCTTTCCCTACAGAGGTAATATGGAGGTTTTCGAATGTATACAGACTACCGCAAGGTGAATGAGGTCACTGTTCCAGATGCTTACCCTCTGCCATGTTTGGATGATGTAGTTTGTTTCCAAACTAGACCTCCCTAAAGGTTACTATCAGGTTCCTTTGACAGATAAAGTGAAGGAAATCTCTGCCTTAGTAATTCCAGGACACTATTAGTATACTGTGACCCCATTCAGAATGCGGAACTCGCCGGCCACGTTCCAGAGGCTGATCCATCTAACTATTAAAGGACTTGAAGGCACGACAGCTTATCTGGACGATACAGTAGTAGTTTCAGATACATGGGACCAGATACATGGCTTAAACGTTTTCAACTAACTGTAAATCTATGCAAGTCCACTATTAATTTTTTGGGCCATGAAGTACGTAGTGGTAAAGTAGCCCCTAAATTTGCTAAAATTCTTGCCATTAAGAATTACCCAGTACCTCATGATAGGCAATCCCTTCAAAGATTCTTAGGGGTGGTAGGTTTCTACAGACGCTTCTGTAAGAACTTTGCAGATGTTATAGCCCCTTAACCTCAATTACCAGTCAGAAACAGAAATTTCATTTAACAAAGCCAAACGGCTACTTTGTACTACACCCATTCTCCTGTCTCCCGATTTTTCAAAACCTTTTGTGTTACAGGTTGATGCATGTGAGCCAGGGGTGGGGGCAGCACTCCTACAGAAATCTGGGGAAGAGTGGTTGCAGCCAGTCACTTCTCCACCAAGTATCAAGCTCACCAATGGGCTTAAGCTACCATAGAGAAAGAAGCCCTAGCTCTGATACTTGCATTGTAACATTTTGAGGTCTTCGTGGGGCAGTCGTCCCAGGTGGTCACAGTCTTCAGCGATCACAATCCTCTAGTCTATCTCAACACTATAAAAAAACACAACACATCTGATGAGGTGGAGTCTCAGGCTGCAACCCTATAACATTAGAGTTATACATATTGCTGGCAAGCAAAATGTGCTGTGTTTAGGTTAGAATGTGTTAGGGACCATATGGGTAACTTTGCTCACCCCCCTTCCTTTTATAAATGTTGTTTTTAAAAAAATGTTTGGTCTTTTTTTTTTTTTAGAGGGGGCATTCTGCTGCCGTCCACAGGTGTCTTAAACCAATGTTAGCCCTACTGTCTGCTGTCTCGCTCTAGGGTAGAATTTGACTGAGTCTCTAGAGAAAGTTGAACTCTATCTAATGAGTTAGATGGTTGAGAGGAAAGGCAGTTCCATTATTGTTCAGTGCCATGGCAGCACGCTACCCATGAAGGTGGAGGCTTAGTCCTGGCTATTAGAGCCCTTTTGGGATGGGGGTGTGGTATGCTAAGTGTATGTTACATTTTATTCGGCGTATGTCACACTCCCATATAGGGTTCCTCCAAATCAGCGAACCGGGTGCTATGGGTTTAACGATTAATAGGGTACCTTGGTTCATTGAGGTAAACACTGACAGACTTGCTTGAGTTACTGGTTGATGCAGTGCACTCTGGCTTCTACTTTTGCCATCTTTTGTCACCGTGTGGTACACTTACTATTCAACCTCTGTACATAGTGTACATAAGTGTACGTACTTGTATATATCTGGCAAATTATATCTGGTGAAGAAAATACAAGTCATAAACTATTGCTGAGTTTGCTTGCTCCACTTTGAAACCCATTACGACCAGATCGCAGGCCATACTATACCTGTGTTCATGATATGTTGTCTCTTAATGTACTCGTGGCGCCCCTGCTTTTCATTGGGGGAATGTTGCATCTCCTGCCGAGTCTTTTGCTTTCGTAGGGAGTGATTTTCGTCTCTAGGGAATACAAACCAAGGGACTTCAACCGTTCCCAGTAATTTAGGTGATTTATCGTACTTATAAGTGCCGTGAAAGTTCTCTCTACATTCTCCGTCTGCGATTTTGCCTGCCTTGAAAGGGGCCATTAGTGTACCACAATATTCCAGCCTAGAGAGAACAAGCTATTTGAAGAGAAATATAAGGTCTGGCATCCTTAGTTTTGAAGGCTCTCGTTATCCATCCTATAATTTTCCTGGCAGATGTGATAGATGCATTGTTGTGATCTTTGAAAGCGAGATCCTCTGACATTATCACTCCCAGGTCCTTCACAGTAGTTTTCCGCTCCATTATGTGGTTGGAATTTGAAAAATACTTCGATACAGTTTTAATTTTCTCGAGTTTTCCATAACGGAGTAATTGAAATTTCTCTTCATTGAACTTCATGTTGTTTTCTGCTGCCCATTTAAAGATTTAGTTGATGTCTGCTTGGAGACTTGCAGTGACTTCGATGGATGACACTCATGAAAATTCGGGTGTCATCTGCAAAGGAGGACAAAGTGCTATGGGTTACTTCTCTGTCTTATGTCAGATATGAAGAGGAACTGGATAACAGGATGGGAGCGAGTACTGTACCTTGTGGAACATAGCTTTTAAAATGAACCTACTACCCAAGTCCCACTTAGGGTCGACAGAGCACCAGACGATGCCATATTGTCTCTATTCCCACAAACGGAGACTTGGAGTGAACAAAAATATAAGAGTACGGGAAACAAATAAAAAAGGAAAATAACCACTACCTGTGGGTCAATCAGTGGCGTGACGAAAACTGGGAAGACTTCCATCCAATACCAACAATTGATACATCTTCTCTTGAACGAGAGCACCCTCTCACAAGGCCAATCACCCTTAAGGAAATGACCCAAGTCATTGGACGAATGAGAAAAAAGGCCCCTGGCCCCTCAGGCATAACAGTAAAACAGATAAAATATCTACCCCGTAATTGCAAGATGTCCCTATTAAACATCTTAAATGCTATCCTGGCGTCTGGCCATTTCCCTACATCATTCAAAACAGCTAAGATGATCTTCATCTCAAAACCCAATAAGGACACCCGTAACCCAGAAAACTACAGACCTATCTCTCTACTCGAAGTCGCTGGCCAAGTCTTCGAAAAAATCATTTCCAATAGACTGAACTACTACATTGAATTCAATCACCTCTTCTCCGAAAAACAGTTTGGTTTCAGGTCCCACCGTGGAACGCAGCATGCTATCAACATCATCTATGATGATGCTGATAGCCTGAGGAATCAAGGACATCTGGCCCTAATTGCAACGAGGGACGTTCACAAAGCCTTCGACAGCCTCTGGCACGATGGGCTTATATTCAAACTTGCCGATCTACCAGACCACAACTGGACCTTTCTCAGACTCATATTCAACTTCCTAACAGGCAGAAGCATCATCCCCAACTTTAATGGCAAATCTGCAGTCCCATTCACCCCAACAGCTGGCGTACCACAAGGCTCATAGGCCCAAGGCCCCATACTCTTCAATATCTATGTAAATGACCTCCCGCAACCAGAACATAATGACACCATCATCACCCAATTTGCAGACGACGTGATTCATGTAGTGTCATCCGCCCCCATAACAGGTGCAACAAAATACAGGAGAGTAATAGCGAAAATGAATGAGGAATTACGAAGAACAGCTAACTGGGAGAAAAAGTGGAGAATCACAACTAACCCAGAAATAGTCCTCATTAGCACCATTGGCTGTCTCCCATTGTTACAAAATAACACGATATCTATTAGTAATAGACATCTCCAGTGAACACTAGAAAGGATAGCCCTTCTAGCATCCAGCCTGTTACTGGGCCTTTGCAACAAAGTCCGTATCCTGGTCCAGTTATCCAACATATTATATATCTTAAGAGGATTGCATATGATAGGGTACTAACCAACGAAATATATTTAAAAGGTTTATTATCAAAGTGAGTGTCTAGGGTTTCAAAGTAAATAAATGTACATATGATCAGGATGTTCATTAATACATTAGGAGGTTAATTAGGAGGTTAGCTCCTACACTGCTCTCATATACAATAATGCTGCGCTGAGGGCACATATATCCAAATGACACTAAAGTACCATCAGGTACAATGTCAGTAATTACAATAATACAGATATATGCAAATAAGAATATGTGTGTATGAGTGATCTCCAGGTAACTAAGACTCGACTCAACCAGTGTCCGACTGAACTTCTCATAAGCTAGCTCTTCTAACAAACTGACAATCAGAACAGCTTGATTGACCAGTAAAATGACCAATTCGCATAACAGCAATATAACAGGCAACAGCAACACAGCGTCTGGAACCAGGAGATAGAAAATCGACACTAACTGGTGACCATCAATAGATCCTCCAAAACAGTCAAAAAACTCCCTTTCTACTGAAGCTAGGTTCAGCATAAACAATCCCAAACTGTGGCGGTGCACAGATGCCTTATCGAATTAGGTCCGGAGCTGTAGCTAGAGACCTGAGTTATCTCAGAGTGTCAATGTGACACACAACCCAGAAAAACGTCGAAAAACACTGTCTAGTCTATCCTCTGTGAACAGAGTTACACAGAGCCCTGAGAAGTATGTTTCGTCTCACCACCGAACGCATACTCTACCACACAGTCTAAATGGCGAGAAAACAAGCAGAGACAGGAGAGAAGTGTTGTCTCAACTATGTCCAGCTGCGTAGTGCTCTCGAGGAAGCAGCAGCAGCCACCAGCCTCAGGTGGAATCACGTGACTCCTCCCAGCAACAAGCCTAGTGTCATAATTTATAATATTACATCCTAACTAATAAACATAGCTAAGTCAAATAATGTGAAATAATAGTCAAATAGGTCAAATAATAATATAAAGCAAGATATTAACGATTTAGCTATTATCGATAATATCAGCAATATAAAATTATAGAAAATGGAAAATATACATCAATCAAATATAAACATAGTATATACATTGAGGCCCAATTCTGGGGGCGCAATACCCATCAACCATAGAAGACAAAGGAGGTATCTCCATAAGAGGATCACGGGTCGATATCAGAAACCCTAACAAAATCCTGGGATATGAGATCGACAGATTACTTAACTCCACTTCTCACATCTCTAAAAAAGTGAAACTAGCTAAAGCCGACTCAGCCAACTATTCAGATTCAAAGAAGCTCCCCCCCCCCACATCAAGAAGCACCTCTACAAGATGATGATCAGACCTCTGTTGGAATACCCTTGCGTACCCCTATCACTAACAACTAAAACCAACAGGCTGCGGCTCCAACGAGTCCAGAACAAAGCCCTCCGCTTTATCACTGGGACCAGATTAAGGGACAGAATCAGAATTGAAGACCTACATGTACAACAAGAAATCGCTGCAATTAATGTAAGGATAGATAAACTAGCGAAAAGACAGCTATACGACATGCAAGAAACTATATGTACCTGATAGAGAAACCTCCCCCAACCAGTAAACACAACCGACACCACACCCCCCCACCGAACCCAAAGAATGACTCTGCAGCAAAGAGTTAGACGCTACATTCACAATGACAACTACCCACGGCCAAGAATCATGAGTGATCTCCCCGTCGAACCAGAAGAGTGGATACCACCAGACCCAGTCTACGTTCAACAACATAGATAAATACTCCCCATTTATGGGTGACCTACCTTTTCCAAACTACATCTTACAACTACCATTTAACACCTACGAACTTCCTATTTTAGGACACCACCTCAGAAACGGCTTGAACAACTCCAGGCTAGCCACCAACAACATCAAAAGCCCAGAAACTACCACCTGTTGCAACAGAAACTGCTCGTCCCGCACCGGGCTACCCACCATCAACATCGAAAGCCCAGCAACTACCATCTTTTGCGGCAGCCTTTCCCGAGAAAAAAAAATTAAATTACTACAAATAGTATGCATTCTGCCAACTCAGTGTCATGCTGTGATACAGCAGTATACCTGTGTGTAACTGATGGGGTGAAGGCATATCCTCCTCATAAAATTTACTTATGTATTACTCTACATACACACACACTTATTATGTTGCGCCAAAGTGGATAGGCCACTTACC
This sequence comes from Cherax destructor, assembly GCA_009830355.1. Lineage (NCBI taxonomy): Eukaryota > Metazoa > Arthropoda > Malacostraca > Decapoda > Parastacidae > Cherax > Cherax destructor. The sequence goes on along the minus strand of WNWK01014265.1, from coordinate 31,607 downwards.
TTTACAACCCTAACCTTCCCCTCCACCCTCCCACCTATTTCCCAATTTCCATCCTTCTTCCTTCCCCATTTACCGACGCTCAGGTCAAATCAAGCTCAAGCTCAAGGGGAAATAACTAGAATTTGAGAGAAAAGAAGGTAGCACACTCTGTTAGAAATATGCTGCCACCACCTGCTCTTTTAAAAGTGGAAGAGGGGAAAGCAACTAAAGTCACAGTAGAAGGATAATAGGAAAATAATATGGCATAGTTGAAACAAGTTATTGGTCTTGATAAGTACTGGCTCTTAGGGTAACTTGGTCTTAAAATTTGAGCAGTAGGCACCTTATCAGGGGCTTGACTCTCCAGAAAAAAAATGGTAAATCGATGTATTTTTCAATTTAATCTGACAAATGGACCCTATATACATGGCTCCAGGGGTTAGTGAAACATACCCAAGAAAAACGTACAATTTAATAAACACATATACATTACAGGGTAATCTGAAATTGGGCACTAATAAAAAAATTACAAGCATCAAGTATATAAAAATATTAAAATCATCCAAAATACTATAGAGGGACACGCCTAATTGATACTAGCACCAATAAGAATATTCAGGTAAATAACTCACACCACAGAGTTTACAAAAAACTTCCTTGCCTTAACATGCTGTCTCTGGTTACTTTCCTGATCTAGTGGCCCTATTATATATTCCTTCTTCAGGCTACCACAGAGATCTCCAATAATAATAATAATAATAATAATAATAATAATAATAATAATAATAATAATAATAATAATAATAATCATAATAATAATAATCATAATAATAATAATAATAATAATAATAATAATAATAATAATCACAATGACAACAGTAATAGTAACTAGACCACAGGGGCTCGTGGCCTGGTGGCAATAGCTCTCGTTTCACACGCTGAGGGTACATGTTCGATTCCTGGAAAGGGTAGAAACATTTTGCGTGTTTCCTTACACCGATTGTCCACGTTCACCCATCAGTAAAATGGGTACTTGGGAGTTATTCGACTGGTGTGGGTCGCATCCTGGGACAAAACTGACCTAATTTGCCCGAAATGCTCTGCATAACAAGCGGCTTTCTATATAGCAGTATGTCATTGATGTCAGCTAGGCCTGTATAATTTATACATGTACTTGTAGAACTAAAGATATTATTATTATTATTGTTATTAATGATAATTTCTGAAGCTTCTCACTAAAAATTTATACATGTGACCAGTTTAATCACAGGGGTGTTGCTTTATTATACTTTTCGCTGTAGCCGCCTCAGACTTTACTCTGTTTACTATTACTCTTTGTGTTCTATTTGTTAGGAAGTTATAGATCCATCTACCATCTTTTATTACACCATGGTCACACTTGACGAAGACTCTCGCTGTCTATGCATACTTCTACTCCATTTTGTTTGTCCTCCAGAGCATGCAAGACCTTGTCATAGTGGTCCAGTAGTTGGGACAGGCAGGAACGACCTGCTCTAAACCCATGTTACCCTGGGTTGTGTAACTGATGGGTATCTTAGCGGGTGGCAATCTTGCTTCTTAGAACCATTTCAAAGATTTTTATGATGTGGGATGTTAGTGCTATCGGTCTGTAATTCTTTGCAATTGCTTTACTGTCACCTTTGTGAAGTGGGGCTATGTCTGCTGTTTTTAGTGGCTGAGAGATGACCCCTATGCCCATGCTCCCTCTCTATAGAATGCTAAAGGCACGTGAAAGGAGGCTTCTTGCAGCTCTTGATGAACACGCAGTTCCACGAGTCTGGGCCAGGAGCAGAGTGCATGGGCATGTCATTTATTGTGGTGTTAGGATAATATCAGAGATCTCTTAATTTACCAAATTTGGAGTCTTGGTCATAAAAAATTAATTTAGATTGTCGCCTCTTAGTCTGATTGACGGTTCACTAAACGCTGAGTAATATATGGACTTTATTATTTAATTCATTTATTTTCTGTCATCTGTGTAAGTCTCATCTCGTCTAAGCAGGGGTCCAATACTATATATTGTTTTGCCCTGGATTTGGCATAAGAAAATATATATTTTGGGTTTCTTTCAGTTTCATTTATGGCTTTAAGTTCTTTCTGAGTTTCTTATCTCCTGTAAGATTCCTTAGGCTTAAGTTCGATATTTGCTATTTTTCTGACCAGTGCCTCCTTTCGTATTACAGATATACTGGCCCCTTTCAGCAGCTCTGTAATTCTTTGCCTTTGCCTGTATAGGGAGCATCTCTCTTTTTTTAGTTTACATCTTTTCTTAAGCAATGTGCCTTGAGCATACCTCAAAGCACATTCCTGTAAGAAAAAGTTAATTCTTTCTAGGCAAAAGTTCAGATCCGTGTTGTTTAGGATATCTTCCCAGCTTGTTTCATTTAAGACATGGTTGACTTGATCCCACTATGTTTTTGTTATTGAAGTTGAATTTGGTGAAGGCACCTTTATAAAGGATTACCTTTTGTTGGTCAGGAGCCCTGCACATACATGTCTGTACCTCTGTTATGTTGTTATCTGAGTGTATTATCTTTGATACTGTTATATTTCGAATCAGATCATCATTGTTAGTGAAGATTAGGTCCAGTGTATTTTCCAGTCTTGTTGGCTCTATTATTTGCTAGTTTAAGGTGAATTTGTTGCGGAGATTTAATAGCTCGTGTGTGTTTGAATTTTTATCTGAGCTGCCTCCTGGGGTTATCTCTGCTAAAAACATTATTTGCTACATTCCTCCATTTTAGCTAGTCTTAAATTAAAATATCCCAACAAGATGTTTGGGTCAGGAGATGGGAGATTTTCCAGTGGTCAATTTTCAAAAGCTGTTCCTAGAATTGTTGGGAAGTTGCATCAAGAGGCTTGTATACAGCCCCAATGACAACAAAGTTTTGTTTTTCAATATTTACTGCCAAAACGTCAACTACATCATTTGATTTGTTTAATAGTTCCGAGCCAATGAGCGACTCTGGCATACAGGCCAACCCCCTTCCCCCATCCTTGTTGCCTGTTTATTCTGTCGCATCTGAATTGGTTATAACTTGGGATCCATATTTCGTTGCCAAAGTGATCCTTTATGTGGGTCTCGGTGAAAGTCGCAAACATTGCATTTGACTCTGTGAGCAGTCCACTGATGAAAGGTATTTTGTTGTCTGTTGATGGCTTTAGACCCTGGATATTTGCAAAGAAAAATTTAATCGTATTGATGGTATGTAGAGGGCTTTGTTGGCACTAATATCGGTTGTTCTGGAGTGGAGGCCACTGATTGTGCCTCCACTCCAGTAGTGATCATAGTGTCGTATTTCTGACGTTTCTTACTAGATTTTTTTTCTTGCTGACACTAAAAAACTCTCTGCTCTGGAATGATTGTAACTCCCCTGGTTTGTTCCCATGGTCTGATTATTATTATTATTACATGGTGGAGAGCTAAACCCGTAAAGATTATACAGCTCTGTAGGGGGAGGGGAATGGAAGGTATTAAAGTCCAATTTAGGGAACTTGAGCACAGATCAAATTCCTTAGATCAAGAGCCCCTCACCAGCGTCAGACAACCTCCCTTAAGGGGATCCCATGGTCTGATTATTATTATAATCATGGGGGACCGCTAAACCCATAGAATTATGCAGCTCATGTTGGGGGATGGAAAGTATTCAGGCTCAATTCAGGGAACCGAAACACAGATCCAATTCCCTAGATCAAGAGCCCCTCACCAGCGTCAAGGAACCTCCCTTGAGGGACCCATGGTCTGAGAGACCTGTATCATCTTGTCTCCTTCAGATGGAGTGCCAACCAGTATGTGTTGTAACACTGTCTTTCACGGACTGAAGAGTAACATATTTCAGGATGATACAAATTACATGAAGAAGAGTTGCATTCTCCATTTGTCATGTGGTCGCGGCATTTTTTGGGATGGTCAAAACTGCACGTCCCACCTGTTTTTTCCAGATATTCACTGCCTACAGATACCCAAGGCATAGAATTTGCATAGATTTGACTTCTGTTTGTCAGAATTTTTTTTTTTTTGTGGCTGCTTGCCCTACTGGTGTATTTTTTCCTGACTCCCCACTACCTACACCACCTGTACTAACATCAGCGCCTCCACCAGTTATTACTGGTAATGTATCAGAACTATTTCCCAAAACATCTTCCCAGCCCGGGCACCATCTGGTGCACTGTCTTTCAAATCTGTATTCCTATAAGTACCAGGGGTAACAGCCCTATCTGACCCACTCCTTTTATTTTTCCCAACTGTTATACAAGTCAAGTTTTCTAAGAATATTTTTTGTTGGTGTTCCTGTCCTGTAAATATTTTGTAAATAACATATGTCTTGTAAATTACTTGTAAATGTCTTGTAAATAACTTGTAAATAACTCGTAAATGTCTTGTAAATTACTCGTGAATGTCTTGTAAATAACTTGTAAAATTACTTGTAAATAATTTGTAAAAACTTGAAAATGTCTTGTAAATAACTTGTAAATGTCTTGTAAACGACTTGTAAACGACTCGTAAACGACCCATGCAAGGCTGGAACATAAGAATGGAGTAACACTGCAGAAGACCTACTAGCCCATCCAAGGCTAGTCCTTCTCAAAACCCACTAACAAATATATTTGCCCAACTATCTCTGCCCATTCCTCTGCTCTCCCAGAAGTGGGTTGAATTCTGCCGCTGTTGCTTGTGTTGCAGCTGCTGTTGTTTCTGTTGCTGCTGTTCTCAGTGCTGTTGTTGCAGCTCTTGTTGCAACTGCTGGTGTCTCTGTTTCTGTTGTTATTGCTACTGTTGCAGCTGTTGTCTCTGTTGCAGCTGTTGTTGGAGTGTGTTGCAGCTTCATTGTACACTCCACAGTTGCATCATCTACCTCCTCATCCCAAACTTTCCTTCCTGCAAGGATGCAAGCAAGATAGACTTTTGTTTTATATATCGACCTCCTGTTTTTATCTACTGACCTGTTTTTATCTATCGACCTCCTGTTTTTATCTATCAACCTCCAGTTTTTATCTATCGACCTACTGTTTTCATCAACCTCCTGTTGCTATCTATAGACCTATCTATCAGGTTGTGTGAAGACTCACCTGATGGGCTGAACCTGACGTAAATCAGGTGAAGGATGCAGGTTATGGCGGCCATGACACCCGTACCAAGGTACAGCTCCTGGGCCCCCCAGGCCTCATAGACCAGACCTCCCAGGAAACTAGCACCAGCGTAACCTATTAATAATAAAAATAAGAAGAAGAAAAGAAGGAGGAAGGAGAAGAGTTAGAATTAATTACGCCAGGCCTTTTGAGGTCTTTCGTTTTTGCATTCGACACTTCTTCATGAGCTTTCTGAATACACTGGTGTGTCTATCAGGCCATGAAGGTTTAACTATTACTTCTTGTAGGTGTGTGTATAGGGCCATGCAGGTGTGTCTATCACGCTGGTAGGTGTGTCTATCATTCTAGGACTGATAAACACACCTACCTGGACACAAGGACTGTTCTACATTCATTCCCATTATTGCAAGCTCCTGAAAAAGTGACTGCTACCTGAAAGGCCTATATAAAATAAAATAAAATATATATATATATATATATATATATATATATATATATATATATATATATATATATATATATATATATATATATATAATATATATAGGTAAAACTTGCGATTTTGGCTTAAATAGCAACGCTCTTCTTGCCGAATAAGACAAGTGAAAATTTGTGTATGCAATAATTTGGCAAAAAATCATTCTGACCTAACAAAAAAAAATATTTTAGTGTTTGTTTATTATTAAATTATTGTAAAATTATCTAATATATATTTAGTTGGATTAGGCTAAATTAAATTGTGCTTGTTGTAATAAGGTTAGGTAAATTTTCTAAGGTTCTTTTGGTACAAAATTAATAATTTTTACATTAACATAAATGAAAAAAATATATATATCTTCAAACGTATAAGAGAAAATTTTAGAAAGGAATTAATTTTAAATGAGTTCTTGCTAATTGACCAGTTTTACCTATTCGGCACGACATATATATATAAATGGGGAAACAGAACAGAATTCTTCCTATGTAAGCCATGCGTGTCGTAAGAGGCGACTAAAATGCCGGGAGCAAGGGGCTAGTAACCCCTTCTACTACTACTACTACTACTACCACCACCACAACCACAACACCCACCTATAGTGCCATAACAAAGACTAACCACCCCCTGGATGGTGGCTGAAAGACCCTTGGGCGTCAGGGAAGCAGCGTGGACCACCACTGCTGTGAAGCCCAGACCGAAACATGGTCCGTTGACTAGTTCTATGACCACAGTGGCCCAGACCAGACTATGAGCGCTGGCCAGTGCCAGACCCAACAGTCTGATGGAGTAGAGGAAGAGGACCATAGAGAGGACCTTCTGGGACCCCATCTTCTTCATGAACCAGTCTGTGGCCGGAGAGAAACACTTTTTAAAGACCAATATTGTAGGACTGTTTTTATTAAAGACCACTTATTTAAAGACCCCTTTAATGATGAATAAGTCTGTGGTCGGAGAGAAAGACCTCGATAAGGACCATTAATGGTACCATAATTGTATGACCCTTTTATTAAAGAAAACTTTATTAAAGACTACTTTATTATAAGACCACTTCATTAACAACGACTTTATTAAAGACCAACATCATGAACCAGTCTGTGGCCGGAAAGAAACACCTCGTTAAGGACCATTATTGTAGGACCACTTTTATTAAGACCACTTTATTAAAGACTACTTTGGGTTTAGCGCTTAGTTTTGATTATAATAATGAAAACTTTTTTAAAGACCGCTTTATAAAAGATCATTTCGTAGCAAGTCACCACACAGCAACATACTCACCACATAGCAACATACTCACCACATAGCAACATGAAGGATACAGAGGACACAGCTTGTACCAACATACTCACCACATAGCAACATGAAGGATACAGAGGACATAGCTTGTACCAACTTACTCACCACATAGCAACATGAAGGATACAGAGTACACAGCTTGTACCAACATACTCACCACATAGCAACATGAAGGATACAGAGGACATAGCTTGTACCAACATACCACATAGCAAACCATACCATGGGCAGGGATTGAACTCGTGGAAAGTGAGGGGACTAGAGCTAGAGATCGTCACGGCCACGCTGGCGGAAGATTCATTTGTTAGAGGGGTTAGCCCATGCTAACCCCTCTATGGTGTATAAATACACCTAGTTGGATCAATCTTATTGTAGCCAGCTGGCCCAGTGGTTTACGCACTGGCCTGGAGTTTTACGACTCACTCGCCACGAGTTCAATCCCCGCCCATGGTGTGGTTTGATTGCAATAGTGTCATTACGATTTCGTGAGTCATACCACATATCAACATAAAGGGTAGAGAAGACACGGCTTGTACCAACATGCTCACCACACAGCAACATGAAGGGTATATACGACACAGCTTGTACCAACATACTCACCACATAGCAGCATGAAGGGTATATAAGACAGCTTGTACCAACATACCACACAGCAACATGAAGGAAACAGAAAATACAGCTTGTACCAACATACTCACCACATAGCAACATGAAGGGTATAGAAGACACAGCTTGTACCAACATAGTCAGTCCTTGGATCAACTTCATATGTTGGGCTACAGCTCTGGTCCCCGCTGTGTCTTCCTGGAGCCTGGAATGTGACGATACATGTCACACACTTGTCATTCACTTGTGCGTGAATCATACACCTATCATACACCTGGCATACACTTGTTTATGTAAAATACACCTGTTTGTCATACACTTTGTCATGCACTTGAGTGTCATACACATTTCATATACCTGTGTGTGTCATACACCTGTGAGTGTAATACCTGTCATACACCTGCGTGTCATACGCTGCTACACATGTACAATACACTACAACACATGTGTCATACACTGTTAAGCATGTATCATACACTGCTATACATAAGTCATACACTGCAACACATGTCATACACTGCTAAGCATGTTGTACACTGTTACAAATGTACAATACACTGTTACACATGTATCATACACAGCTACACATGTCATACATTGCCACACATGTTATACACTGCAAAACCACTGTGACAACACGTGTCATACACGGTTACACATGTATCATACAATGAAACACGTGTCATACACTGCAACACATGTGTCATGCACTGCAACACATGTAATGCTACGCATCTCATACATTGCAACACATATACACTGGTACACATGTCATACACTGCTACACATGTCATACACTGCAAAACATGTCATACACTGGTACACATGTGTCATACACTGCTACACATGTCATACATTGCAACACATGTTATGTGTCATACACTGCTACACATGTCATACACTGCTACACGTGCCATACAATACTACACATATGTCATAAACTGTTACACATGTCATACACTAATACAGATGTTATACATTGCTACATACGGGTCATACAATACTACACATGTGTCATACAATACAACACATGGCATACATTGCTACACATGCCATACACTGCTACACATGTGTCATACAATACTGATGTCATATACTGATACACATGTCATACACTGGTACGCGTATCATACACTGGTACACATGTGTCATACACTGCTACACATGTCATACACTGATACACATGTGTCATACACTGCTACACATGTCATACACTGCAACACATGTCATACACTGGTACACGTGTCATACACTGGTACACAATTGTCATACACTGCTACACATGTCATACACTATACACATGTGTCATTGCTAAACATGTCATACATTGCTACACGTGTCATACAATACTACACATGTGTCATAAACTATTACACATGTCACACACTAATACAGATGTTATACACTGCTACATACGGGTCATACGATACTACACATGTGTCATACAATACGACACATGTCAAACACTGCAACACATGTCATACACTGGTACACATGTGTCATACACTGCTAAATGCCATACACATGTGTATACACTGCTACACATGTGTATACACTGCTACACATGTGTATACACTGTTACACGTGTGTTGTATATTCCTAAAAATGTCATACACTGCTACACATGTCATACACTGCAACACATGTGCTACACATGTAGTACATTCCTACAAATACACTGTTACACATGTGTCATACACTAATACATGTCATACACTAGAACACGTGTCATACACTTCTACACGTTTCATACACTGCTACACATGTGTTACACACTGCTACACATGTGTCACACACTGCTGCACATGTGTCATACCCCTGCAGGGAGTTAGAAGCAATTTAACCAACATCCTGTTGATTATTGTCGCCAGTTATCTACCACTACTACCATCACTACCACTATAAACACTGCTACCACTACTACTACTACCACTACTACCAATACTACAACCAATACTACAGTCCCTACTACCACTAATACTACTTCCACTACTATTACCACTACTACCATACTACCACAACCACTACTGCCACTACCACTACCACTAGTACTACGACTACTACTACTACGACCACCTCTACTACTACCACAACCACTACTATTACCACTACTGCCACTATTACGAATTACTAGCACTACTACCACTACTATTATCAATACTATCACTACTACCACTATCACCACTACTACCACCACCACTACTACCATAACTACTACTACTACCACTACGACAACTACTACCACCACTACTACCAAAACTACCACTATCTCCATCATTACTACCACTATCACCACTACTACCACCACTATTTCCACTATCACCTACACTACTACCAGAAGAACTACCTCCACCACTACTGCTAGTATTACGACTATTAGCACAAGTACTACAAACGCTACTACCAATACTATTGCCAAATCACACCACGGGCGAGGATTGAACTCGTGGCGAGTGAGTCGTAAAACTCCAGGCCAGTGCGTAAACCACTGGGCCACCTGGCTACAATAAAGGTCATTCAATTAGGTATATTTATACACCATAGAGAGGTTAGCATGGGCCACCACTGTGACTACAAATGCAAGTTTTTACAGACGAATCTCCCGCCAACGTGACCGTGACGAACTCTAGCTCAAGTCATCTCAAAGCCGTCATCATGACTCACGAAATCGTAATGACAAACTTGAGCTAGAGTTCGTCACGGCCACGTTGGCGGGAGGTTCATCTGTAAAAACTTGCATTTGGGGTCACAGTGGTGGCCCGTGCTAACCTCTCTATGGTGTATAAACATACCTACCTGGATGACTCTTATTGCAGCTAGGTGGCCCAGTGGTTTACGCACTGGCCTGGAGTTTTACGACTCACTCGCCACGAGTTCAATTCCCGCCCGTGGTGTGGTTTATTTGCAATCGTGCCATTACGATTTCGTGAGTCAATACTATTACCACTTCTACCACACTAATGCCACCACTACTACCACTAGTCCACCACAAATACCACAATTAACACTACTACAACCATCACTACTACAACCACAACTACCACTGCTACCACTACACCTATCAGCACTACTACGACCATAACTACCACTTCTACTACCACTGCTTGCACTACGACCACCAAACTACCACTACTGCTACTCTTATGACAACTACTACCAGTATTATTACGAGTACTACCATACAACTACCACTATAACCATTACTACCAATACTACTACCACCACAACTACCACTACTACTGGTATTACTACTACCACAAATACCATCACAACTTCTACTACCACCATAACTACAACTACTACTACCACTACTAAAACTAATACTACCACAACTACCAATACTACCACCGCAAGCATAACTACTTCCATTACTACAAGCACTACTTCTACCACTACAACCACAACTACCAATACTACTACCACCACTACAACCACTAGTGCCCCCACTACTACCACCAATACTACCATAACTACAACCACTATTATCACTACTACCATCACTAATACCAACACTAAATCCATTAATACCACCACTATTTTCAATATTTCTTCCACCACTACTACCACTATTGCTACCACTACAAATACGACCACTACTACCACTACCAACATAACTACTAATATCATTATTACTACCAATATTACCACTACTACCAACAGTATTACCACCACAATTACCACTACTACCACAATTACAACTACTACCACTACTAATAAGACTAGTACTACCACTACTAAAACCACTACTGTAATCAATACTACCACTACTACCATCATTATTATCTCCACTATTTCAATTACTACCAACAATAGCACCACTACAACTACTAACACCACTACTACCAGCACTATTGCCACTACTACTACTACCACCACTACAACTACTACCGCCAATATTACCACTACGACTACTACCACCACTAATACCACCACTACTATCACTACTTCCACTACCACCACTACTAGTACTACTACTACCACTACCACAACTACCACCACCACTTCTACCATCACTACTATTGCTACCACCACTATCAGCATCACTACTACTACTATCACTACCACCACTAAAACAAATACTAATACCATCATTACTACCACATCCACCACAACTACCACCACTACTAAAACCAATTACTATTACCAATTCTGCTACCTCTACTACCGCCAATACTACCATCAATATTACCAATACTATTACAACTACTCTACTACCACTATCACTACAACATCCACCACTACTACCACCACTACAACCACAATCACTACCACCACAACCAAAACTACCACCACCACTGCCACCATCACTACTACCACTACCACAGCCAATACTACCACTACCACAGCCACTACTACCACTACCACAACCTCCATTACTGCTACCACAACCACCACCATTTCCACCACTACGATACTCACTACCACCACTACCACCACTACCACCACCCATACCACTACCAATGTTACCACTACCACCACAACCACCAGTACCACTATCACCACTTCCACCAGCACTATTACTAACATTACTACCATCACGACTATCATATCTACCAACGCTACTACCACAAAAATTACCACCACCAGTACTTCTACCGCCATTACCACTACAACCATCGTTACTATCACTACAACCAACATTACTAATAAACTATTAACCACTGTTATCGCTCCAAACACTACTACTACCACAACTACAACTACTACCACTACTAACATCATTTCCACCATCACTAATACCACTACCACTTCCAACACTACCACCTCTACCACTATAATCTCTACCACTACCACTTACAACACTACCACCATCACTACTACCACTACCACCATCACTACTACTACTACTACCACCACTACTACTAATACCACCATCACTACTACTACCACAAATTCCGCCACCACTACGACTACTAAAACCAGCACTACCACAATACCACCACTACCACCATCAGTACTACCACTCCTACCACTTACTACCATTACGAATACCACTACAACTACCACCACTACTACCATCACTATTACCGCTAATAAATTCACTATTACCACCCTATTACCTCTACTACCACCACTACTACCACTGCTATCACCACTACTAAAACTACCACCACCACTGTCACCATCACTACTACGCTACTACCACTCCCACCACCACCGCTACAACAACCACACCCACTGCCACCACTAATACGACCACTACCACTATAACTACTACCAATACCACTGCTACCAGCATTCCCACCATAACTAATACCAATACCACCACCAATACTACCACTACTACCCATACCAACACCACTGTTACTACTAACACCACCACCACTACAACCATCACTACTACCACCACTATTAGCACTACTACCCCTACTTCAACCACTAATACCTATACTACCACTATTTACATTACTTTCACCACTACTATCACTACTTCTGCCATCTCCCTCGCAAGGCACACGGCCCGCCGGGCCATGGCCACTAACACACAGCCTGTGTACCCCAAACTTTATTCTAATAAAGAAGCCTCCGAAGACCTTATTATTGCTACCCCGGTAAGAAGACACAAATTAACTTTCGATATACTACTACTACCACTACTGATATCACCACTACTACCATCACAATTACCACAATTAACACTACTACCACCACTACTACCATTACTACAATAACCTCTATTAGTACTACTAAGACAATAACTACTAATGCTAGCACTTCTACCACAAGTACTACCACCACTACCACTACTACCTCCACCACTATCACCATCACTACCACTCCTACCACCACTACTTCCATAATTACTACCAATACCACCACCACTAATACCACTGCAACTACTACCACCACCATTACATCTATCACTACTACCACTACTTCAACCACTACTACCACTAATATCAATACTCCCACTACTACCACTAATATCAATACTCCCATTTCTACCACTATTTCCATTACTACCACCAATATTATCATTACTTTTGCCATCTCTACTACCACTACTTATACCACTACAATTACCACCACTACCAACACCACTACCACCATCATTATTACCACAACTACTGCCACTACTACTACCACCACTAATACCGCTACTTCTACCTGTACCACCACCACTACTGCCACCACTACTTCGACTACTACCACCAATACTACCACTACTACCACCACTATTAGCATTATTGGCACTACAACCACTACCACCACTTCGCTACTACCACTCCCACCATCACCACTACTACTACTACTAACACCACCAATACCACTACTACCATCACCACCACTACAGCCAACACTACAACTACTACTACTACCCTTATCACCATCACTACCACCAATACTACCACAACCACCACCACTACTACCACCCCTACTACCACCAATTGTACTACTACTACCGTCAGTACTATCATAACTTCTACTACTACTATCACTACTTCCACAACCACCATCACAACAACCACTACTTCCACCACTGTTACCACTACAACCAAATTACTATCACTACTACCTCCACTACCAGCACAACTACCACTACTTTTACCACCTCTGCTACCACTACTGATTCCACTACAAAAACCACCACTACTACCATTACATCCATCATTACCAATACCACCACTACTACCATCACTATTACCACAAATATTACCAACAGTACCACCATTCCTACTTCTACTATTACCACTACTACAACTACTGCCACTACTACTACCATGACTGCAACTACCACTACTACTACCACTATTATCCCTACTACCACTATTATTGCCACTACCACCACTACTACCACCACTACTACCAACACTATTTCCACTACACCACCACCACTACCACGACTACTACTGCCACCACCAGTACCAACACTAGCACTACTACCACTACCACAACTGCCACTACTAGCACCACTACCATTACTACTACCACAACTACCACCACTACTACTACCGCAACTACCACTACTACTACTACCGCAACTACCACCACTACTACAAGTACGTACACAAAGACATAGCCAGTGTCTAGGCCATCATATAGGCCTAGCAGGGTAGATAGGCCTAGAAAGACTAGGAAGTGGTAGTCTTCCAGTAGTGGTTTCAGTCCTCTCCACAACTTTGTTCCATCACTCAGCCTGGGTACCTGTGGAACAATGGAACAATGATTCAGTAACTGTGGAACAATGGTTCAGTAACTGGAACAATGGTACAATAACTGTGGAACAATGGTAAAGTAACTGTTGAACGATGGTACAATGGTACAGAAATTGCTGAATGATCTTACAATGGTACAGTAACTGGAACAATGGTAGAGTAACTGTGAAATAATGATACAATTGTGTAACAATTGTACAGTAACTGTGGAACAGTGATACAATGGTACAGTAACTGTTGAACAATGGTACAACAACTGTTGAACAATGGTACAATGACTGTGGAACAATGGTATAATAACTGTAGAACAGTGGTTCAATGGTTCAGTAACTGTGGAATAATAGTACAATGGTTCAGTAACTGTGGAACAATGGTACAATGATTCGGTAACTATTACGACCCCAGAATGGGCCCTAATGTATATACCTGTTTATGATATATTTTATGTATATTTCCATTTTCTATAATTTTATATTGCTGATATTCTCGATAAAAGCTAAGTCGTTAATATCGTGCTTTATATTATTATTGGACTTATATTTGACATTATTTGACTTAGCTATTTTCATTAGGTAGGATGTAACATTATAAATTGTGCTCATGTTTGTAGTAGCTGCCTTGGAGTTGGCAAACTACCGATTATGACACTACGCTTGTTATGTTGCCGGCGCCTAGTTGCTGGGAGGAGTCTCTGACCACACCTGAGGTGGGTGGCTGCTTCTCCTTGCTTCAGAGCACTACGCAGCTGGACATCGTTGAGACAACACCTCTCTCCTGTCTCTGCTTGTTTTCTCACCATTTAGACTCTGTTTGGGTAGAGTATGTGTTCGGTGGTGAGACGAAACTTACTTCTCAGGACTCTGTTCACAGAGGATAGACTAGACAGTGATTTTCAACGTTTTTCTGGGTTGTGTGTCACATTGACACTCTGAGATAACTCAGGTCTCTAGCTACAGCTCCGGACCTAATTCGATAAGGCATCTGTGCACCGTCACAGTTTGGGATTGTTTATACTGAACCTAGCTTCAGTAGAAAGGGAGTTTTGTGACTATTTTGGAGGATCTATTGATGGTCCCCAGTTAGGGTCGATTTTCTATCTCCTGGTTCCTGACGCGGTGTTGCTGTTGTTTGTTATATTGCTGTTCTGCGAATTGGTCATTTTACTGGTCAATCAAGTTGTTCTGATTGTCAGTTTGTTAGAGAAGCTAGCTTATGAGAAGTTGTTCAGTCGAACACTGGTTGAGTCGAGTCTTAGAGTTACCTGGAGCTCACTCATACACACATATATTCTTATTTGCATATATCTGTATTATTGTAATTACTGACATTGTACCTGATGGTACTTCAGAGTCATTTGGATATATGTGCCCTCAGCACAGCCTTATGGTATATGAGAGCAGTGTAGGAGCTAACCTCCTAATTAACCTCCTAATGCATTACTTAATGAACATCCTGATCATATGTACATTTATTTACTTTGAAACCCTAGACACTAACTTTGTTAATAAACATATTAAATTTTATGCTTTGGTTAGTACCCTACCAGTTGTAATCCTCCTGGAGACTATTGAATATATCGGATAACTGGACCAGTAACAGGGTGGATGCTAGAAGGGCTATCCTTTCTAGTGTTCACTGGAGATGTCTATTACTAATATATATTGTGTCATTTTGTAACAGTAACCGTGGAACAATGGTACAATAACTGTGGAATAATGGTACAGTAACTGTTGAACAATGGTACAGTAACTCTGGAATAATGGTACAATTGTGGATCAATAGTACAGTAACTTTGGAACAATGGTACAATGATGCAGGAACTGCAGAACAGTGAAAAAGTAACTGTGGAACAATGGTACAACAGTAGAGTAACTGTGAAACAATTGTACAACTGTTCAGTAGCTTTAGAACAATGGCACAATAGAACGGTAACTGTTTAACAATGGGACAATGGCTTAGCAAGTGTGGAACAATGGTTCACTAACTTTGGAACAATGTTTCAGTAAGTGTGCAACGATTGCTCAGTAACTTGAATAATGGAACAATGGTTCAGAAAGTGTAGAACAATGGTACAGTACCTATGGAACAATGGTATAATGGTTTAGTGTGGAACACTGTGGAACAAGAGAACAATTATTCAGTAACTGGAACAATTGTTCAGGAAATGTGGAATACATTGGAACACTGGATCAATGGTTCAGTAAGTGGACAATGAAAATATGGTTCAGTAACTGTGGAACAATGGTTTAGTAAGTGGGGAACAATGGAACAACGGTTTAGTAAGTGGATCAATGAAACAAAGGTTCGGTAACTGTGGAACAATGGTTGAGTAAGGATGGAAGAATGGTTCAGTAACTGTGGAACAATGGTTCAGTAAATATTTAAAAATGGCTCGGTAAGCAGGAAACAATGGTTCAGTAACTATGGAACAATGCTTCATTAAATGTGGAACATTGATTCAGTAACTGGAACAATAGTTCAGTAACTGAGGAACAATGGTTCAATAAATGTGGAACAATGGTTCAGTAACTGTGGAGCAGTGGTTCAGTAACTGAGGAACAATGGTTCAGTAAGTGTGGAACAATGATTCAGTAACTGGAATTTTGGTTCAGTAAGCATGGAACAACAGAACATTGGATCAGCAATCGTGGAACAATGGTTCAGTAAACAGGGAACAATGAAACAATGGTGTAGTAAATGTAGTAAATGTGAATCAATAGTTCAGCAAGTGTGGAACAAAGGTTCATTAAATGTGAAACAATGGTTCAGTAACAGTGAAACAATGGTTCAGCAAGCGTTGAACAGTGGAACAGCGGTTCAGTAACTGTGAAACATCACAATGGTTCAGTAACTGTGGATCAATGTTTCAGTAAGCATGGAACAATGGAAAATAGTTCAGTAACTGTGGAACAGTGGTTCATTAACTGTAGAACAATGTTTCAGTAGGTGTTTAACTATAGTTCTATAGTTCAGAGAGTTTGGAATGGAACCATGGTTCAGTATGGAACAATGGTTCAGTAACTTTGGAACAATGGTTCAGTAACTTTGGAACAATGGTTCAGTAACTTTGGAACAATGGTTCAGTAACTTTGGAACAATGGTTCAGTAACTTTGGAACAATGGTTCAGTAAAGGTAAAGGAAGGGAAGATGTAAACTAGAAAGAGTAAGGCGCACCCTATACAGGCGAAGGCAACAAATAACAGAGCGGCTACAAGAGGGAAATATATCTGCAATACGTAGGGAGGCACAGGTCAGAGAAATAGCAATCATCGTACTAAACCTAAAGGAATCTTACAGGAGTCAAGAAACGAAAGGAAGAACTAAAAGCCATAAATGAAATAGAAAGAAACCCAAAATATTTCTTTTCTAATGCCAAATCAAAGTCAAGAACAACATCCACTATTGGGCCCCTACTTAGACAGCAACGAAATGCGTGAGTTACTAAAGTCCCAATATAATAATAATAATAATAATAATAATAATAATAATAATAATAATAATAATAATATCTTTATTTACTACAATTACATGTACATGGTATACAGGCCTAGCTGACATCAGTGACATACTACTATATAGAAAGTCCCATGTTATGCTGAGCATTTCGGGCAGATTAAGTCAGTGTCCTAGGATGCGACTCACACCAGTCGACTAACACCCAGGTACCCATTTTACTGATGGGGAACATAGACAACAGGTGTAAAGAAACACGCCCAATGTTTCTGCCCTGGCTGGGAATCGAACCCAGGCCCTCGCCGTGTGAAGCGAGAGCTTTAGCCACCAGACCACCAGAGCTCGGGTTATAGCGAGCCACTAACCAGACTGAGAGTTGAAGACCTAAATTAATTTTTTATGAGCGAGACAGAATTTAGTAGACTCAAACCTATCTGATATTATCCTGATGCCAAATGACTTCGAAAAGGCGATAAATGACATGCCCATGCACTCTGACCCAGGCCCAAACTCATGGAATTCCGTGATCATCAAGAATTGCAAGAAGCCCCTATCACGTGGTTTAACATCCAATGGAGAGGGAACATGGACACTGGGGTCGTCCCACAGCTGCTAAAAACAACAGACATAGCACCACTCCACAAAGGGGGCAGTAAAGTAATAGCAAAGAACTACAGACCGAGAGCGCTAACATCCCATATCATAAAAATCTTTGAAAGGATTCTAAGAAGGAAGAACGCCACCCATCTAGATACCCATCAGTTACACAACCCAGGGCAACATGGGTTTAGAGCAGGTCGCTCCTGCCTTTCCCAACTACTGGACCACTATTGCAAGGTCCCGGATGCTCTAGAAGACAAACAAAACGCAGAAGTTGTATACACACTTTGCAAAAGCCTTTGACAAGTGTGACCATGGTGTAATAGCGCACAAAATGTGTGATAAAGGAATAACAGAGTACTAGTAAAGAGTAAAGTCTGAGGCAGCTACGGTGAAAAGCTCTGTTCCACAAGGCACAGTATTCACTCCCATCCTGTTCTTCATTCTCATATCTGACATAGACAGGGATGTAAGCCACAGCACCGTGTCTTCCTTTGCAGATGACACCCAAATTTGCATGGCATTGTCCTTCATTGAAGACACTGCAAGACTCCAGTTGGACATCAACCAAATCTTTAAATGGGCCACAGAAAACAATATGAAGTTCAATGATGAGAAATTTCAATTACTCCGATATGGAAAACATGAGGAAACTATATCGGAGTATAAAACAAATTCCAACTACGCAATAGAGCGAAAAACTAATGTAAAAGACCTGGAAGTGATAATGTCAGAGGATCTCACTTTCAAAGACCACAACACTGTATCAATTGCACCTGCTAGAAAAATGAAAGGATTGATAATGAGAACCTTCAAAACTAGGGAAGCTAAACCCATGATGAAACTCTTCAGGTCACTTGTTCTATCTAGGCTGGAATATTGCTGCACACTAACAGCACCTTTCAAGGAAGTTCAAATTGCCGACCTAGAAAATGTACAGAGAACCTTCATGGCACATATAATTGCGATAAAACACCTCAATTACTGGGAACGCTTAAAGTTCCTCAACCTGTACTCCCTAGAATGCAGGTGGGAGAGATACATGATTATATACACTTGGAAAATCCTAGAGGGATTAGTACCAAAATTGCACACGAGAGTCACTCCCTATGAAAGCAAAAGACTCGGCAGACGATGCAGCACATCCCCAATGAAAAGCAGGGGTGCCACTAGCACAATAAGAGACAACACTATAAGTGTCTGGGGCCCAAGACTGTTCAACTGCCTCCCAGCATAGACCCCTGGCTGTCTTCAAGAACGCACTGGACAGGCACCTAAAGTCAGTACCTGACCAGCCGGGCTGTGGTTCGTACATCAGGTTGCGTGCGGCCATCAGTAACAGCCTGGTTGATCAGGCTCTGCTCCACCATGAGGCCTGGTCACAGACCGAGCCACGGGGGCGTTGGCCCCCGAAACCCTCTCCAGATATACTCCGTATGGAGCAATGTTTCATTAAGTGTGGAACAATGTACCAATGGTTCAATGGAATACTGTGGAACAATGGTACAGTGACTGTGGAACAATGGTTCAGTGACTATGGAACAATGGTTCAGTGACTATGGAACAATGGTTCAGTATGTGTTGCACAATGGTTTAGTAACTGTGCAATTATTGAATAATGGTTCAGTAAGTTTGGAACAATTATATAATAATTCAGTAACTTTTTAACAATGGAACAATGGTTCAGCAAGTGTGGAACAAATGTTTATTAAATGTGGAACAATGGTTCAATGAGTGTGGAACACTGTGAAACAATGGTTCAGTAAGTGTGAAAGAATGGAACACTGGTTTACTGTGGAACAATGGAAATATGTTTTGATAGGCGTGGAACAATAGTTCAGTAACTGAGGAACAATAGAACAGTGGTTCAGTAAGTGTAGAACAATGGTGCAGTAACTGTGGAACAATAGCACAGTAACTGTGGAACAATGGTACAATGGTTAAGTAACTAGTTAATAATTGAACAGTGCTTTAATAAGTGTGGAACACTGTAGAACAGAACAATTGTTCAGTAACTGTAGAACAATGATTCAGTAAGTGTGGAACAATGGTTCAGTACCTGTGGAACAATAGTTCAGAAAGTTTAACAATGGTTGAGTAAGCATGGAACAGTGGAACAATGGTTCAGTAAGCATTGAACATTGGTTGAGTAACTGTGGAACAATGGTTTTAGTAACTGTGGAACAATTGTTCAGTAAGCGTGAAACAATGGAACAACGGTTCAGTAACTGTGGAACAATAGTTCAATAACTGTGGAACAATAGTTCAGTAACTGTGGAACAATGGTTCAGTAAGCATTGAATGGAACAATGGTTCCGTAAGTGTTGAACAATGGAACAATGCTTCAGTAATGTCGAACAATTTTTCAATAGCTGCGAAACAATGGAACAATGGTTCAGTAAGCATTGAACAATGTAACAGTGCTTCAGTAATGTAGAACAATGGTTCAGTAACTGTGGAACAATGGTTCAGTAAGCGTTGAACAATGGAAAAATTGCTCAGTAAGCGTTGAATGGAACAATGCTTCAGTAATGTCGAACAATGGTTCAGTACGTGTGAAACAATGGTTCAGTAAGTGTTAAATAATGGAACAATAGTTCAGTAACTGTGGAACAATGGATTAGTAAACGTGGAACAATGGAATAATGATTCAATACCTGGTTCAACACCAAATGCTCCATCACTAGTCACTGCACAAAATTACGTCAAGCTATCAGGAGAGAATTTTTACTCGATTCATATACAGTATAGCTAACTTTATCCCAACCTGTCTTCATACCATACTTGAAAAGCTTGTATGCTGAGAGTGTACGTAATATCTCTCATTACCTGCTGAGAGTGTACGTAATATCTCTCATTACCTGCTAAGAGTGTACGTAATATCTCTCATTACCTGCTGAGAGTGTACATAATATCTCTCATTACCTGCTGAGAGTGTACGTAATATCTCTCATTTCCTGCTGAGAGTGTGGAACAATGGTTCAGTAACTGGAACAATGGTTAAGTAACTTTGAAACTGATTCAGTAACTGTGGAACAATGGTTCATTAAGCGTGGAACAATGGTTCAATAAGCATGGAAAAATGGTTGAGTAACTATGGAGTAATGGTTCATCAAGCATCAATGGAACAATGGTTCAGTAACTGACGAACAATGGTTCAGTAACTGCGAAATAATAGAACATTGGTTCAGTATGTGTGGAACAATGATTCAGTGTGGAACAATGGTTAAGTATGGAACACTGTAGAGCAATGGAACAATTGTTCAGTAACTGTAGAATAATGATACAGTAACTGTGGAACAATAGAAGATTGTTATGTATGTTTGGAATGCTGCAACAATGGTTCAGTAAGTGTATAACACTGTGGAACAATGGTTCAGTAAAGTAACTGTGGAGCAATTGAACATTTGTTTAATAAGTGTGGAACACTCTGGAACAATGGTTCAGTAACTGTGGAACTGAACAATTGTTCAATAAGTGTGGAACACTCTGGAACAATAGTTCAATAAGTGTGGAACACTCTGGAACAATAGTTCAGTAACTGCGGAATGGAGCATTGCTTCAGTTTGCAATAATGGAACAATGATTCAGAAACTGTGGAACTATTGTACCATTTTCAATAGTCCCACAGCTACTTAACCATTGTTCAGAAAGCGTGGAACAATAGTTTAGTGGAACAATGGTTTAGTAAGTGTGGAACAATGGTTTAGTAAGTGTGGAACAATGGTTCAATAATTGTGCAACAATGGAACATTGTTTCAGTAAATGTGGAACAATGGTAGTAACTGTG
Organism: Cherax destructor; assembly: GCA_009830355.1. Taxonomy (NCBI): domain Eukaryota; kingdom Metazoa; phylum Arthropoda; class Malacostraca; order Decapoda; family Parastacidae; genus Cherax; species Cherax destructor. The sequence continues at coordinate 9,138 of WNWK01014265.1, read as the reverse complement.
GAACAATGGTTTAGTAACTGTGGAACAATAGTTCATTAACTAGGGAACAATGGAACAATAGTTCAGTAACTGTTGAGCTATTGAACAATGGTTCAGTAATTGTGGAGGAACATTGGTTCAGTAAGCATACAGTTATTATTATTATTATTTATATTACAATTTTATTATTATTATTATTATTATTATTATTATTATTATTATTATTATTATTATTATTATTGTTATAATTACAAGTACTATGTTTATTTCTATTATTACTATTATTTTTTTATTGTTATTACTATACTATCCTTATATCATTAATTAAAATAACTATTATTATTATCACGTTAATTTCTATTATAACAATTTCTATTACCTTAAGGTAGATCGTAGACAGTAGTAGATCCAGTAGACCACAGACTATGGTGATGATGAAGGCTGGGCTATAGTTCTTGGTCCTGGAGGTACCAGACATCCAGTCTACCAGCACTCCACTAACTACCCCAGCAAGACCATAGCTCATGATCCCCCACACTCTCTGTTGACCATAACTACCAGTGTCTCCTGTTGGTGGATGGTGGTAGTGTTAAGTTATAGTGGTAGTAGTAGTAGTAGTTATTTATTATTTTATTAACACATCAGCCGTTTCCCACCAAGGCAGGGTGGCCCGAAAAAGAAAAACTTTCATCATCATTCACTCCATCACTGTCTGGCCAGAGGCATGCTTACACTACAGTTATAAAACTACAACATTTAACACCCCTCCTTCAGAGTACCAGCACTGTACTCCCCATCTCCAGGACTCAAGTCCGGCCTGCGGGTTTCCCTGAATCCCTTCATAAATGTTACTTTGCTTCCACTCCAACAGCACATCAAGTATTAAAAACCATTTATCTCCATTCACTCCTATCAAATACGCTCATGCATGCTTGCTGGAAGCCCAAGCCCCTCGCACACAAAACCTCCTTTCCTAGGCCGACCCCTACCCCGCCTTTCCTCCACTACAGATTTATACACTCTCGAAGTCATTCTACTTTGTTCCACCCTCTCTACATGTCCAAACCACCTCAACAACCCCTCCTCAGCCCTCTGGATAATAGTCTTGGTAATCCCGCACCTCCTCCTAATTTCCACACTGCAAATTCGCTGCATTATATTCACACCACACATTGATCTCAGACATGACATCTCCATTGCCTCCAGCCTTCTCCTTGTTGCAACATTCACCACCCATGCTTCACACCCATATAAGAGTGTTGGTATAACTATACTCTCATACATTCCCCTCTTTGCTTCCACGGACAAAGTTCTTTGTCTTCACAGACTTCTAAGTGCACCACTTACCGTTTTACCCTTATCAATTCTATGATTCACCTCATCCTTCATAGACCCATTTGCTGACACATCCCCTCCTAAATATCTGAATACGTTCACCTCCTCCATACTCTCTCCCTCCAATCTGATAATCAATCTTTCATCACCTAATCTTTTTGTTATCCTCATCACCTTACTCTTTCCTATATTTACTTTCAATTTCCTTCTTTTACATACCCTACCAAACTCATCCACCAACCTCTGCAACTTCTCTTCAGGATCTCCCAAAAGCACAGTGTCATCAGCAAAAAGCAGCTGTGACAACTCCCACTTTGTGTTAGATTCTTTATCTTTTAAACCAACACCTCTTGCCAACACCCGCGCATTCACTTCTCTTACAACCCCATCTATAAATATATTGAACAGCCATGGTGACATCACATATCCTTGTCTAAGACCTACTTTTACTGGGAAATAATCTCCCTCTCTCCTACATACTCTAACCTGAGCCTCACTATCCTCGTATAAACTCTTCACTGCTTTCAGTAACCTACCTCCTATTCCATACACCTGCAACATGTGCCACATTTCCCCCCTATCCACCCTGTCATACACCTTTTCCAAATCTATAAATGCCACAAAAACCTCTCTACCCTTATCTAAATACTGTTCAGCTATGTTTCACTGTAAACACTTGGTCTACACACCCCCTACCTTTCCTAAAACCTCCTTGTTCATCTGCTATCCTACTCTCCATCTTGCTCTTAATTCTTTCAATAATAACTCTACTATACACTTTACCAGGTATACTCAACAGACTTATTCCCCTACATTTTTTGCACTCTCTTTTGTCCGCTTTGCCTTTATACAAAGGAACTATGCACGCTCTCTGCCAATCCCAAGGTATCTTACCCTCTTTCATACATTTATTAAATAATAGCACCCCCACTCCAAAACTATATCTCCACCTCCAACTATATCTCCATCAATCCCAGCTGCCTTACCCTCTTTCATTTTACCCACTTCCCAACGAACTTCCCCCACACTCACAACTGGCTCTTCCTCACTCCTACAAGATGTTATTCCTCCTTGCCATATACACGAAATCACAGCTTCCCTATCTTCATCATTTAACAATTCCTCAAAATATTCCCTCTATCTTCCCGATACCTCTAACTCTTCATTTAATAACTCTTCTATCCTATTTTTAACTGTTAAATTCATTCATTCCCTAGGCTTCCTCAACTTATTAATCTCACTCCAAAACTTTTTCTTATTTTCAACAAAATTCGTTGATAACATCTCACCCACCCTCTCATTTGCTCTCTTTTTACATTGCTTCACCACTCTCTTAACCTCTCTTTTTCTCTCCATATACTCTTTCCTCCTTGCATCACTTCTACTTTGTAAAAACCTCTCATATGCTAACTTTTTCTCCCTTAATACTCTCTTTACATCATCATTCCACCAATCGCTCTTCTTCCCTTCCGCACCCACTTTCTTATAACCACAAACTTCTGCTGAACACTCTAACACTACATTCTTAAACCTACCCCATACATCTTCAACCCCGTTGCCTATACTCTCACTAGCCCATCCAACAACTAAAAAGTGATCTGATATATCTGTGGCCCCTCTATAAACATGTACATCCTGAAGTCTACTCAACAGTCTTTTATCTACCAATACGTAGTCCAACAAACTACTGTTATTACGCCCTACATCATATCTTGTATACTTATTGATCCTCTTTTTCTTAAAATATGTATTACCTATAACTAAACCCCTTTCTATACAAAGTTCAATCAAAGGGCTCCCATTATCATTTACACCTGGCACCCCAAACTTACCTACCACACCCTCTCTACATGTTTATCCTACTTTAACATTTAGGTCCCCTACCACAAGTAGTAGTATTATAATCAAATAAAGCACTAAACGTAGTAGTAGTCTACCAGTACTCAAGTAATTACTACAAGTGTTTTGTGTTGGAGTATGGTTGTAGTGTTAGTAGTAGTGGTGGTAGTAGTAGTAGCCTACCATCACTTTAGTAACTATACCAGATCTTAGCTCATGGTTTCCCCACACTCTCTGTTGATCATAACTACCAGTGTCTCCTATTGATGGATGGTGGTAGTGTTAGTAGTAGTGATAGTAGTGGTGGTGGTGGTAGCTGAAGTGGTAGTAGTATTGGTGGTTGCTGTAGCAGTAATGGTGGTAGTAGTAGTGGTGGTAGTAGTAGTAGTACTAGTGGTAGTAGTACTAGTAGAAGTGGTGGTGGTATTATTAGCAGTAATGGTGATAGTAGTAGTAATAATAGTAGTAACAGTACCTATGGTGTCACAACAGACAGCATCAGTCATGGACTCAACAGTTGTACTACACAGTTGTCCCAGCATCAACAGTGCCAGGTAGAGCCAGAACAGTGCCATGGTCCATGGAGGCTGGCACTCACTCCCAATCCACTCCCCTCCTTTACACTCCATCCTGTGGACCAAGTGGAATTCTAATGGCACATTTTTATTTCAAGATCTTTCGCCTTCGTATATGTTATCAGGAGCTCTGCTGTGCTGCAAAATTAAAAATGTATAATTCCATAAAAGAAGTTTTTGGAAAATTTTAATTTTTAAGGGAGTTCAGCTCATTCAGCAAGTTCGGCTTATTAGGCATGACAATATATATAGTATATATATGTCGTGCCAAATAGGCAGAACTTGCGATTTTGGCTTAAATAGCAATGCTAATCTTGCCATATAAGACAAGCAAAAATTTGTGTATGCAATAATTTCGCAAAAATCATTCTGAACCTAACGAAAAAAAGATATTTCATTGTGTTTGTTTATTATTAAATTATTGTAAACGTATCAAAAATATATTTAGTTGGATTAGGCTAAATTAAATTGCGCTTGTTATAACAAGATTAGGTAAGTTTTATAAGATTCCTTTGGTGCAAAATTATAAATTTTTACATTAACAAAAATAAAAAAATATATATCTTCAAAAGTATAAGAATTTTTTTTTAGAAAGGACTTAATTTTAGATGAGTTCCTGCTAAGTTGTTAGTTAGTTTGATATCTTTATTATGCACCCCATACCCATCCTGTGGGCGGTAGTCAAAAGATTACAGAGGTACATAATGGGTCCAGGGACTGGACCTCAAAGTTTGATAGCTGAGCAAGTTACAAAGGTAATGAACTCAGATGGTCACAATCATGACAAGTTACAAAGGTATTTGCAGATTACAGAGGTATATATAGGGTCCAGAGACTGGGCCCCAAGTTTTGATAGCTGAACAAGGTACAATGGTAATGAATTCACTAGTTACAAGGTAATGAATCATGTAAGTAAATTTACTTACTCATGAACAAATTATAAAGCAATGAGCAATCTATTAGTCTACACCCAGCCTCAACTGTAATGAGTTATTGGTGCAAATTTTAATTGTTGGGTCACACACACACACATATACATATACACATACATATACACACACACATACACACACATACATGTATATACATACATACACATATTTACATACACACACACACACACACACACGTGTCAATGCTTTATTTACAGGGAGCAAAGTCAGGGTATTTTTCCAGAATGGTCTGTAATATACCACTGTGGATAAAATACTTTGACATATCTTGAACATTTCTGAGTGAGTAGTCTCTGAATTCATTAATTTTATCGCACTCCAGTACATAATGACGCAGGGTGTGACAATAATCCAACTGGCAAAGTTTACATCTTGTTTGGTCTACATCTGGTGGTGGTGATTTAACCTGCCAAAGATACTTGTAACCCAGCCGGAGGCGGGCGGTAGTGACATCCAAGAGTCTGCTTATTTTGTTGGATGCACCATAGACATGTGGCTCCTCCTGCATGATAGAATGATGATAGATGGACTGACTGGTGTCAATCTCCCTGAGTCTTAAGTCAATAAAATTCAGTTGAAGTTCTTTTCGTATTATTGTTCTCAAACTGCTAACTGACAAGCCAAGATTGTAATCTACCGCCTCTTTGAAAAAATAAAACTTAGCCAATTTATCAGTTCTATCATGCATCTGAAGACCAATGTGAGATGGAATCCACAGCATGTGCACTCTGACTCTACTATCCAGAATCCTACCATACCTGTGCCTGGCTTCTGACACGAGCATGCTACAAGTTATACTTGAGGAGTTGAGAGCATTTATGGATGACAGAGAATCAGTTACAATTAGAGAGTTAACCTTAGATACATGGACTCATTTGACTGCAAGGAGTATGGCAAACAGTTCTGTCTGAAGGGTAGAGGCCCAGTTATTGATGCGTGCTCCAATTTCTTTAAGAGAGCCATCACTCTGTATGACAACAGCAGCACTACCAGCTGCACCAGTGGATTGGTGAACAGAACCATCAACGTAAATAATTTGTGAGAGAGTGTGCTGTTTGGCTAAATTATCAATACAGTTTAAGGCATCATGTTTGGCTTCAAGGCGAAGCTTTGGTTGTGATTTAGAAGTAGTTTGGAGGGAAATGGAGGGATGGTAGTTTGGAATGGGGTAATATTCCATGGAGCGGAGAAGTGCCGCTGTTGCCTTACTTGGAACAGATCATGTATCTGATTCATGCGGAGGTCGGTTCCAGTTTTTTCGATCCATCTGGAGGGATGTTCACCAGTGCTGAGGAAAGTTTGGAAGGCTTCTGTGCAGGGGTTTGAATGGGCTTGCCTGAGCATATTAACCCCAATTAGGATATTTATTTCAGTAACACGATCTCTGATGCTTCGAATATCAAGTTCTTTCTACATAATTAAAATTTTGGCAGTACGAGGCATCCTAAAATGATCCTCATTGCTTCGTTCTGCAGTTTTCCAGCCCTCCAAGCTTCCAGTCAGACACAAGAGCAAGTAGTGGGACAGCATAATCAACTAATGATCTAATATAAGCAAGATACATCATTTTTACAATTTTAACATTAGCACCATACCTGGGGTGAAACCCTGCCACAACTCTAAGTGCTCTCAGCCTTTCTTTGTATTGACGACAAAGTCTCGTTACAACAGGTCCAAGTAGTGGGACCTCAAAGCCTAGATACCTGTATCTGTTTACATATTCCTGCTAATTGACCAGTTTTACCTAATCGCCACAACATATATATATTATTTATTAACACATCGGCCTTCTCCCACAAAGGCAGGGTGGCCCGAAAAAGAAAAGCTTTCATCATTCACTCCATCACTGTCTTGTCAGAGGCGTGCTTGCATAACTGCAGCATTAACACCCTCCTTCAGAGTGCAGATACTTCCCATCTCCCGGACACAAGTCCGACCTACCGGTTTCCCTCATTCCCTTCATAAACATTACCTTGCTCACACTCCAAAAGCACGCCAAGTATTAAAACCCATTTGTCTCCATTCGCTCCTATCTAACACACTCATGCATGCTTGCTGGAAGTTAAGGGGCAGTACGAGCATTGGCTGCACCACGTTCGCGGGCGAGCGAAAAAAAAATCGAAAAATTATGAAAATTGAGTTAATCATATAGAAAAATTGCTTAACTCATTGTCAACACAATGGTACAAGAATCAATGTAATACGACGTTTCTACAAGGAATTATAGTCATTTATATCATGTATGGTGACTGTGATGTGCGCAGCTCGCCTGCTTTCAGCCCGTATATTTTTAGGAATTTTTTCCATTTTTTTCTTTTCTGTTTCTTGTATTATTCATTCTAATAGTATAATTGACGATTTGGCATCATATGAGAGTGGGCAGAGTTTATACGTAGACTACCAGCCAATCAGGAACGGTCTGGAAATATTAGCTACTCTGGCAGGATTCCCGTTCTGAGAGAGGCACCAGAAATTATTTCATTATTACGCTAATATTAATTCTACGGCTTAGTTATCTATCACAATTCATCTAATATAAAATAATAAACACTATAAATAAAATATAAACGTGTTATATGCTCCAGCATGAATAAAATGAGCCCTAATATGGCGAGCCTCTATCAGCCATATGGCTATAAAATTGATTCCCCTTCTTCCCATAATATGTTCTTTGGCCTGTGAGTAAGAGAAAATGGAGTTTTGGATAGGCTAACTACACTAAAACACTCGTTTCATAAAGAAAACACTGAAACACAAGCGATTTTCTCAGAATTTTTTTTTCCCCGAGGCGGGTGGCCGGCGCCTTTCCAGGCGAATATCTTGGAAGTAAGTTATTGACTTATTTTACTCTCTGGAGTCTTTACTATTGGATTAAATGAAATAATATTCACAGGAATCGTAAAAGAATTATTGTTCTTATTTTTAGTGATGCACTTTTGGAAATATTCCAAATATTTTCGGATTTATGTGGGAGAAAAGGCAGATATTTTGCAACATTCAAACAACTTTTATACTTTATTTTTTTTGTGGAATAAAGATAGATATTTACAGGAAAGTGCTTCACCAGAAAGTCGTATTAGCATTGTTCTTTCGGTATCAAGTCTTACGAAGTGACATATAGGCCATGGCTAATTAATCGTTAATTTTTCAGTTAAATATTTTTTTTCTTCAGTTTTCTCAGTTGTTGTTTGGCCTATCTTATTGAATATTATTTACAGTAAATAGAGTGAACACTTCTTCGTGTACACCAAAGCTGAATGAAATTGGACGAAAAACAAAAACAAAAAAAAATTTTTTTTATATTGCTCCGGCTCCTCGCACACAAAACCTCCTTTACCCCCGCCCTCCAACCTTTCCAAGGCCGACCCCTAACCCGCCTTCCCTCCACTACAGATTTATACACTCTTGAAGTTATTCTATTTTGTTCCTTCCTTTCTACATGTCTGAACCACCTCAACAACTCCTCCTCAGCCCTCTGGATAATAGTTTTGGTAAACCTGCACTTCCTCCTAATTTCCAAACTACAAATTCTCTGCATTATATTCACACCACACATTGCCCTCAGACATGACATCTCCACTGCCTTCTCCTTGTTGCAACATTTGCCACACATGTTTCACACCCATATAAGAGCATTGGTATAACTATACTTTCATACATTTCCCTCTTTGCTTCCATGGACAAAGTTTTTTGGCTCCACAGACATCAATTCTATGATTCACCTCATCTTTCATAGACCCATCTGCTGACATGTCTACTCCTAAATATCTGAATACATTCACCTCCTCCATACTCTCTCCCTCCAATCTGATATCCAATATTTTATCACCTAATCTTTTTGTTATCCTCATCACCTTACTCTTTCATATATTCACATTCAATTTCCTTCTTTTACATACCCTACCAAACTCATCCACCAACCTCTACAACTTCAGAATCTCCCAAAACCACAGTGTCATCAGCAAAAAGCAGCTGTGACAACTCCACTTTGTGTTAGATTCTTTATCTTTTAACCCCACACCTCTTGCCAACACCCTCTTCTGTATAGCAGTTAGGGAAATCACAGTAAGACTGACCAGTGAGCTAAACATCTGGTTCCTGGATGATGGCACACTAGCAGGTACAAAGGAGTCCCTTCTAGATGATCTTACACAGGTGATGACACGGGACAGGAAATGGGTCTCATCCTGAATCCATCCAAATGTGAAATCATCTCAGTCAATCAACAAGTGATAGATGCAGTGATATCAAAACTACCAGGAGCAACAGTCATTGCCCCTACTAATAGTGTCTTGCTTGGAGCACCTCTGGGAAGTGATGCCATTGACACAATTTTCAGGAAGAAACTGGAAGAATTGGGAGAATGGAACAACGAATAGGCAATCTTGACACCCATGATGCCTTGTACCTTCTCACAAAATGCTTGAGTCTGCCCAGGTTGACATATTTCCTAAGAT
>WNWK01014264.1:35000-51986 GCA_009830355.1 Cherax destructor | reverse complement strand
CTCCATTCGTCTTCTTGATCTTCAACTTCGTCCCATGCTGTCCGGCCACTGCCCAGGTTACCTTCTTGACCGGGAGGACTCACAACAGGAGGACTACTACGAATCCTCTTGATCTCCCTGCTCTAAACCATGCTGACATAGGCTATGTTGGTTTAGTAGATGTGACAAGCATGATCTCCCTGCTCTAAACCATGCTGACATAGGTTATGTTGGTTTAGTAGCTGTGACAAGCATGATCTCCCTGCTCTAAACCATGCTGACATAGGTTATGTTGGTTTAGTAGTTGTGACAAGCATGATCTCCCTGCTCTAAACCATGCTGACATAGGTTATGTTGGTTTAGTAGTTGTGACAAGCATGATCTCCCTGCTCTAAACCATGCTGACATAGGTGATGTTGGTTTAGTAGCTGTGACAAGCATGATCTCCCTGCTCTAAACCATGCTGACATAGGCTATGTTGGTTTAGTAGTTGTGACAAGTATGATCTCCCTGCTCTAAACCATGCTGACATAGGCTATGTTGGTTTAGTAGTTGTGACAAGCATGATCTCCCTGCTCTAAACCATGCTGACATAGGTTATGTTGGTTTAGTAGCTGTGACAAGCATGATCTCCCTGCTCTAAACCATGCTGACATAGGTTATGTTGGTTTAGTAGTTGTGACAAGCATGATCTCCCTGCTCTAAACCATGCTGACATAGGTTATGTTGGTTTAGTAGTTGTGACAAGCATGATCTTCCTGCTCTAAACCATGCTGACATAGGCTATGTTGGTTTAGTAGTTGTGACAAGCATGATCTCCCTGCTCTAAAACATGCTGACATAGGTTATGTTGGTTTAGTAGTTGTGACAAGCATGATCTCCCTGCTCTAAACCATGCTGGCATAGGTTATGTTGGTTTAGTAGCTGTGACAAGCATGATCTTCCTGCTCTAAACCATGCTGACATAGGTTATGTTGGTTTAGTAGTTGTGACAAGCATGATCTTCCTGCTCTAAACCATGCTGACATAGGTTATGTTGGTTTAGTAGTTGTGACAAGCATGATCTCCCTGCTCTAAACCATGCTGGCATAGGTTATGTTGGTTTAGTAGTTGTGACAAGCATGATCTCCCTGCTCTAAACCATGCTGACATAGGTTATGTTGGTTTAGTAGCTGTGACAAGCATGATCTTCCTGCTCTAAACCATGCTGACATAGGCTATGTTGGTTTAGTAGTTGTGACAAGCATGATCTCCCTGCTCTAAACCATGCTGACATAGGTTATGTTGGTTTAGTAGTTGTGACAAGCATGATCTCCCTGCTCTAAACCATGCTGACATAGGTTATGTTGGTTTAGTAGATGTGACAAGCATGATCTCCCTGCTGTCATGCTGGTGTAACGTGCGCAGGTTATGCTGTCATGCTGGTGTAACGTGTGCAGGTTATGCTGTCATGCTGGTGTAACGTGCGCAGGTTATGCTGTCATGCTGGTGTAACGTGCGCAGGTTATGCTGTCATGCTGGTGTAACGTGCGCAAGTTATGCTGTCATGCTGGTGTAACGTGCGCAGGTTATGCTGTCATCCTGGTATAACGTGCGCAGGTTATGCTGTCATGTTGGTGTAACGTGCCAGGTTATGCTGTCATGCTGGTGTAACGGCGCAGGTTATGCTGGTGAACGTGCGTAGGTTATGCTGGTGTAACGTGCGTAGGTTATGCTGGTGTAACGTGCGTAGGTTATGCTGGTGTAACGTGCGTAGGTTATGCTGGTGTAACGTGCGTAGGTTATGCTGGTGTAACGTGCGTAGGTTATGCTGGTGTAACGTGCGCAGGTTATGCTGGTGTAACGTGCGCAGGTTATGCTGGTGTAACGTGCGCAGGTTATGCTGGTGTAACGTGCGCAGGTTATGCTGGTGTAACGTGCGCAGGTTATGCTGGTGTAACGTGCGCAGGTTATGCTGGTGTAACGTGCGCAGGTTATGCTGGTGTAACGTGCGCAGGTTATGCTGGTGTAACGTCGCAGGTTATGCTGTCATGCTGGTGTAACGTGCGCAGGTTATGCTGTCATGCTGGTGTAACGTGCGCAGGTTATGCTGTCATGCTGGTGTAACGTGCGCAGGTTATGCTGTCATGCTGGTGTAACGTGCGCAGGATATGCTGGTGTAACGTGCGCAGGTTATGCTGTCATGCTGGTGTAACGTGCGCAGGTTATGCTGTCATGCTGGTGTAACGTGCGCAGGTTATGCTGTCATGCTGGTGTAACGTGCGCAGGTTATGCTGTCATCCTGGTATAACGTGCGCAGGTTATGCTGTCATGCTGGTGTAACGTGCGCAGGTTATGCTGTCATGCTGGTGTAACGTGCGCAGGTTATGCTGGTGTAACGTGCGTAGGTTATGCTGGTGTAACGTGCGTAGGTTATGCTGGTGTAACGTGCGTAGGTTATGCTGGTGTAACGTGCGTAGGTTATGCTGGTGTAACGTGCGTAGGTTATGCTGGTAACGTGCGTAGGTTATGCTGGTGTAACGTGCGTAGGTTATGCTGGTGTAACGTGCGTAGGTTATGCTGGTGTAACGTGCGCAGGTTATGCTGGTGTAACGTGCGTAGGTTATGTTGGTGTAACGTGCGTAGGTTATGCTGGTGTAACGTGCGCAGGTTATGCTGGTGTAACGTGCGCAGGTTATGCTGGTGTAACGTGCGCAGGTTATGCTGGTGTAACGTGCGTAGGTTATGTTGGTGTAACGTGCGTAGGTTATGCTGGTGTAACGTGCGCAGGTTATGCTGGTGTAACGTGCGCAGGTTATGCTGGTGTAACGTGCGTAGGTTATGCTGGTGTAACGTGCGTGGTTATGCTGGTGTAACGTGCGTAGGTTATGCTGGTGTAACGCGCAGGTTATGCTGGTGTAACGTGCGTAGGTTATGTTGGTGTAACGTGCGTAGGTTATGCTGGTGAACGTGCGTAGGTTATGCTGGTGTAACGTGCGTAGGTTATGCTGGTGTAACGTGCGTAGGTTATGCTGGTGTAACGTGCGCAGGTTATGCTGGTGTAACGTGCGTAGGTTATGTTGGTGTAACGTGCGTAGGTTATGCTGGTGTAACGTCCCAGGTTATGCTGGTGTAACGTGCGCAGGTTATGCTGGTGTAACGTGCGCAGGTTATGCTGGTGTAACGTGCGTAGGTTATGTTGGTAACGTGCGAGGTTATGCTGGTGTAACGTGCGCAGGTTTGCTGGTGTAACGGCGCAGGTTATGCTGGTGTAACGTGCGTAGGTTATGCGGGTGTAACGTGCGTAGGTTATGCTGGTGTAAGGGCGTAGGTTATGTTGGTGTAACGTGCGCAGGTTATGCTGGTGTAACGTGCGCAGGTTATGCTGGTGTAACGTGCGTAGGTTTGGGTTGGTGTAACGTGCGTAGGTTATGTTGTGTAACGTGCGTAGGTTATGCTGGTGTAACGTGCGCAGGTTATGCTGGTGTAACGTCCCAGGTTATGCTGGTGTAACGTGCGTAGGTTATGTTGGTGTAACGTGCGTAGGTTATGCTGGTGTAACGTGCGCAGGTTATGCTGGTGTAACGTGCGCAGGTTATGCTGGTGTAACGTGCGCAGGTTATGCTGGTGTAACTGCGTAGGTTATGTTGGTGTAACGTGCGTAGGTTAGCTGGTGTAACGTGCGCAGGTTATGCTGGTGTAACGTGCGCAGGTTATGCTGGTGTAACGTGCGTAGGTTATGCTGGTGTAACGTGCGTAGGTTATGCTGGTGTAACGTGCGTAGGTTATGTTGGTGTAACGTGCGCAGGTTATGCTGGTGTAACGTGCGTAGGTTATGTTGGTGTAACGTGCGTAGGTTATGCTGGTGTAACGTGCGTAGGTTATGCTGGTGTAACGTGCGTAGGTTATGTTGGTGTAACGTGCGTAGGTTATGCTGGTGTAACGTGCGTAGGTTATGCTGGTGTAACGTGCGTAGGTTATGCTGGTGTAACGTGCCAGGTTATGCTGGTGTAACGTGCGTAGGTTATGCTGGTGTAACGTGCGTAGGTTATGCTGGTGTAACGTGCGTAGGTTATGCTGTTACATCAAGTTTGTAATCTGGCGTCTGATCACTCTTTGCAAGACTTTTATGATGTGTTATGTTGGGACTACCTGGAGTCTGCCTGGAGGGTATTCCAGGGATCAACGCCCCTGCGGCCCGGTCCACGACCAGGCCTACCGGTTGATCAGGGCCTGATCAACCAGGCTGTTACTGCTGGCTGCACGTATTCCAACGTACGAACAACAGCCTGGCTGATCCGGCACCGACTTTAAGTATCTGACTACTGGTGTGTAATTTTTAGTGTTCTGCTGACTCCTTGATACAAACACCCACATGTCTGCACTCTAACACCTCTGGTATTGCACCTCTAACTTAGCGCCTTAAGGTTACTAAGTGCTCGTTATAGTGCTCTTCTACACTTCTTTATTAATACGGAATTCTGTGAAATCAGTTCAGGTGACCTTCACAGTGACGAGATTGGTGTTAGGTCAGTTATAAGCTCGGTGTGACCTTCATAGTGACGAGATTGGTGTTAGGTCAGTATAAGCTCGGTGTGACCTTCACAGTGACGAGATTGGTGTTAGGTCAGTTATAAGCTCGGTGTGACCTTCATAGTGACGAGATTGGTGTTAGGTCAGTATAAGCTCGGTGTGACATTCACAGTGACGAGATTGGTGTTAGGTCAGTTATAAGCTCGGTGTGACCTTCATAGTGACGAGATTGGTGTTAGGTCAGTTATAAGCTTGGTGTGACCTTCATAGTGACGAGATTGGTGTTAGGTCAGTTATAAGCTCGGTGTGACCTTCATAGTGACGAGATTGGTGTTAGGTCAGTTATAAGCTCGGTGTGACCTTCACAGTGGTGACAATATTCCTACTTTCTACACCCTGCTTTTAAGTTTACAGCTTCATTTTTTTATTATAATAATCCACCCTGCTTTCATGGAGTCCACTGCTCACCATTGATTTAGATTGTTCTTTAGGTCTTTTAGAATTTTGATTGGTGTTTTAGAATATATTGTTGCCAACAGCAAGCAGTCCAGGTATAAATCAGTGGTACAACTGTTACATTAAGAGATAACAAGTGTAAATGAGTGGTACAACTATTTGTATTCCCTGGAAAGAAGGCTAGAAAGATACATGATAATATACACCTGGAAAATTCTGGAGGGACTAGTCCCAAATCTGCACACGAAAATCACTTCCTATGAAAGCAAAAGACTCAGCAGACGATGCAACATCCCCCAATGAAAAGCAGGGGTGCCACTAGCACGTTAAGAGACAACACAATAAGTGTCAGGGGACCAAGACTGTTCAACTGCCTCCCAGCATACATAAGAGGGATTACCAATTGTCCCCTGACTGTCTTCAATACCCCTGACTGTCTTCAATAAGGCGCTGGACAGGGTCTTCAATACCCCTGACTGTCCTCAATAAGGCGCTGGACAGGCACCTAAAGTCAGTACCTGACCAGCCGGGCTGTGGTTCATATGTCGGTTTACGTAACAGTCTGGTTGATCAGGCCCTGATTCACCGGGAGGTCTGGTCGTGGACCGGGCCGCGGGGGGTTGACCCCCACTATTACATTAAGAGATGAAATATAGTGTAGTTGAAACGTAGCACGATGTTTCACCTACTTGAGGTGAAACGTCGTGCGTGCTGAGAGCACTAACAGCCTGATTGACCAAGTTACCAACCAGGAACGGGAAGTAAAGCAGAGAGGCAGCATGGAGAGGAAGAGGATTGAGGGAGTAGGGGAGGATGGAGGAAGATGGTGGTTGAAGAGGAAGGAAGGGGGGAGGAGGGAGAGGTGAAGACAGGAAGTGGGAGGAGGGAGGAGGAGGTGCAAGGTAGTGGATGGAGCAGGAAGTTGGAGGGTGGGAAGGAGGGAGGGTGGGAAGGAGGGAGGGAGGGAAGAAGGAGGGAGGGAGGAAGGAAGGGAGGGATGGGGAGACAGAGAAGAACTGTTGAGCAGTCAGAACTGAGCAAAAAACTGATGGTGGCAGATATTGACGCAGAGGGAGAGAGAGAGAGAGAGAAGGAAAGGAAGAGAGAGAAGGGTAAAGGCTGTGGTTTTTACACAATTCTAACTGATAGTTACTCTATGGGAACACCAGCAGTGTTGCTACACTGTTCTATATGATAGTTACATTGTGGGAACACCAGCAGTGTTGCTACACTGTTCTATATGATAGTTACATTGTGGAACACCAGCGTGTTGCTAATTCTATGATAGTTACATTGTGGACACCCGCAGTGTTGCTACACTGTTCTATATGATAGTTACATTGTGGGAACACCAGCAGTGTTGCTACACTGTTCTATATGATAGTTACATTGTGGGAACACCAGCAGTGTTGCTACACTGTTCTATATGATAGTTACATTGTGGGAACACCAGCAGTGTTGCTACACTGTTCTATATGATAGTTACATTGTGGGAACACCAGCAGTGTTGCTACACTGTGCTATATGATAGTTACATTGTGGGAACACCAGCAGTGTTGCTACACTGTGCTATATGATAGTTACATTGTGGGAACACCAGCAGTGTTGCTACACTGTGCTATATGATAGTTACATTGTGGGAACACCAGCAGTGTTGCTACACTGTGCTATATGATAGTTACATTGTGGGAACACCAGCAGTGTTGCTACACTGTGCTATATGATAGTTACATTGTGGGAACACCAGCAGTGTTGCTACACTGTGCTATATGATAGTTACATTGTGGGAACACCAGCAGTGTTGCTGCTACACTGTTCTATTTTATTACCTTTTATATATATTTGGTTATTTCTCCTGGAAGAACATTTTGTGTTACTGTGACTTACCAGACATGTAACACTCTCTCACCATGCATCATGCAGACTAGAAACACTTCCTTGTCTCAGCATCAGTGTTGCAGGAGATGGTGTCGTCTAAGTTACATTTCAAGAAGATACTCACACACTGTTAGGTCAGGGGACATACAGACAACTAATGTGCCATTGTAGCAACGTTTCGCTCTCCAGGAGCTTTGTCAAGCTGTTACAATATGTCACATTAGTTACGCTTGTGTGTTTTGCCTAATATTTTGTTGGTAATTCCTCCATTAAAACAATTATTCTGAGGTGACTTGCTGTGTCATCATCCGCAAAACATGACAGGAAGCTTTCTTTTGTGTTATCATCAGAGTTTTGAATTTGTATGAATCATTAAGACTATAAATGATATGTAATACTTACAAGTTGATGAATAAGACATGTGTGCAACACCTGGGTATCTACATTGATGAATAAGACACATCTGCAACACCTGGGTGTCTTTATTGGTGAATAAGACACATCTGCAACACCTGGGTGTCTTTATTGATGAATAAGACACATCTGCAACAACTGGGTGTCTTTATTGATGAATAAGACACATCTGCAACACCTGGGTATCTTTATTGATGAATAAGACACATCTGCAACACCTGGGTATCTTTATTGATGAATAAGACACATCTGCAACACCTGGGTGTCTTTATTGATGAATAAGACACATCTGCAACACCTGGGTGTCTTTATTGATGAATAAGACACATCTGCAACACCTGGGTGTCTTTATTGATGAATAAGACACATCTGCAACACCTGGTTATCTTTATTGATGAATAAGACACATCTGCAACACCTGGGTGTCTTTATTGATGAATAAGACACATCTGCAACACCTGGGTATCTTTATTGATGAATAAGACACATCTGCAACACCTGGGTATCTTTGACTAAATGCTTGGCCTGTTTTTCAGACTTCTTCACTGGAACACCACGTCAGTAAGTATATCTGAGTGTTGCACTTGTAACATATGTGAGTGTTGTCACCCATACCTATCCTGTGTATGGTAGTCTCCCCATACCCATCCTGTGTATGGTAGTCTCCCCATACCCATCCTGTGTATGGTAGTCACCCCATACCCATCCTGTGGGTGGTAGTCTCCCCATACCCATCCTGTGGGTGGTAGTCTCCCCATACCCATCCTGTGTATGGTAGTCACCCCATACCCATCCTGTAGGTGGTAGTCACCCCCATACCCATCCTGTGGGTGGTAGTCACCCCCATACCCATCCTGTGTATGGTAGTCTCCCCATACCCATCCTGTAGGTGGTAGTCACCCCCATACCCATCCTGTAGGTGGTAGTCACCCCCATACCCATCCTGTGTATGGTAGTCTCCCCATACCCATCCTGTGGGTGGTAGCCACCCCATACCCATCCTGTGGATGGTAGCCACCCCATACCCATCCTGTAGGTGGTAGTCACCCCCATACCCATCCTGTGGGTGGTAGTCACCCCAATACCCATTATGTGGGTGATAGTCACCCCATACCCATCCTGTGGGTGGTAGTCACCCCCATACCCATTATGTGGGTGATAGTCACCTCATACCCATCCTGTGGGTGGTAGCCACCTACATACCCATCCTGTGGGTGGTAGTCACCCCATACCCATCCTTAGGGTGGTAGTCACCCCCATACCCATCCTTAGGGTGGTAGTCACCCCCATACCCATCCTTAGGGTGGTAGTCACCCCATACCCATCCTGTGGGTTGTAGTCACCCCATACCCATCCTGTGGGTGGTAGTCACAAGGTTACAGAGGTAAATAATGGGTCCAGGGACTGTATCTCAACATTACAGAGGTACATAATGGGTCCAGGAACTGTACCTCAACATTACAAAGGTACATAATGGGCAGACATGAAATAGGTCTCGGTCCTCTCTCTCTCTCTCTCTCTCTCTCTCTCTCTCTCTCTCTCTTCTCACACACACACACACACACACACACACACAAGGTATTTATAGTGGACAAAGTCAGAGTATTATTAGTGTAATTATCATTGCAAACATTAACACATGTATTAATGTGTGTGACACAGGTGACGCTGGCTGACACAGCTGACGCTGGCTGACACAGCTGACGCTGGCTGACACAGCTGACGCTGGCTGACACAGGTGATGCTGGCTGACATAACTGACGCAGGTGATGCTGGCTGACACAGCTGACGCTGGCTGACACAGGTGAAGCTGACTGAGTGATGGCGTCAGCAGCTACCAGCTTGTGTGGGCTTCATACTCCGACTGGCGATATTCCTTTTGCTGACGCCGACCCTCCTGAAACAAATGCGCCGCCCACGCCCACCCTCACCACTCACACGTACTGTGGGCCGAGAGTGGGCGCAGTGGGTGGGGCAGTGTATTACAACACTGCCCACACATCACCCATACCAACACTACACACAACTAACACCAGATGTGTTTACTCCAAACCATTAGCAGCAGCAACAGTCAGCTTGACCACCACGCCAGCAGCAGCAACAACAGTCAGCATGACTACCACGCCCGCGTTCACACGCCACCATAGTTACGGTGGGCTGGCGGTAGTGGAAGGCGCGGGTGGGGCGGTGAGAGTGGCCACAGACCGCCCACATCTGGTCTCCATGGGCAGTGGGCGCCTCTCCACCGCTATTACCCTACACACTATCAACGAGGGACGCACGGTGGTAGGTGCGGGCGGGATGGGCGTGGTGCCTGACATCGTGGTGATGGGCGCGGGCGTGGAGGCCGAACACTGCATCCTCCACAACGTGGGCGGCGTGGTCACCCTCACGCCCATAGCCACAGGTGTTACCATTGATGGTATCAAGACCACTACAACAACACGACTCACGCAAGGTAATGTAATTATTATTATTATTATTATTAGTAGTAGAGCAGCCAGCCTCCCCAGGGAGGTACAACCCTCCTGGTTGGTACAACAGCCAGCCTCCCCAGGGAGGTACAACCATCCTGGTTGGTACAACAGCCAGCCTCCCCAGGGAGGTACAACCCTCCTGGTTGGTACAACAGCCAGCCTCCCCAGGGAGGTACAACCCTCCTGGTTGGTACAACAGCCAGCCTCCCCAGGGAGGTACAACCCTCCTGGTTGGTACAACAGCCAGCCTCCCCAGGGAGGTACAACCCTCCTGGTTGGTACAACAGCCAGCCTCCATAGGGAGGTACAACCCTCCTGGTTGGTACAACAGCCAGCCTCCCCAGGGAGGTACAACCCTCCTGGTTGGTACAACAGCCAGCCTCCATAGGGAGGTACAACCCTCCTGGTTGGTACAACAGCCAGCCTCCATAGGGAGGTACAACCCTCCTGGTTGGTACAACAGCCAGCCTCCATAGGGAGGTACAACCCTCCTGGTTGGTACAACAGCCAGCCTCCCCAGGGAGGTACAACCCTCCTGGTTGGTACAACAGCCAGCCTCCCCAGGGAGGTACAACCCTCCTGGTTGGTACAACAGCCAGCCTCCATAGGGAGGTACAACCCTCCTGGTTGGTACAACAGCCAGCCTTCCCAGGGAGGTACAACCCTCCTGGTTGGTACAACAGCCAGCCTCCCCAGGTAGGTACAACCCTCCTGGTTGGTACAACAGCCAGCCTCCCCAGGGAGGTACAACCCTCCTGGTTGGTACAGCAGCCAGCCTCCCCAGGGAGGTACAACCCTCCTGGTTGGTACAACAGCCAGCCTCCCCAGGGAGGTACAACCCTCCTGGTTGGTACAACAGCCAGCCTCCCCAGGGAGGTACAACCCTCCTGGTTGGTACAACAGCCAGCCTCCCCAAGGAGGTACAACCCTTCTGGTTGGTACAACAGCCAGCCTCCCCAGGGAGGTACAACCCTCCTGGTTGGTACAACAGCCAGCCTCCCCAGGGAGGTACAACCCTCCTGGTTGGTACAACAGCCAGCCTCCCCAGGGAGGTACAACCCTCCTGGTTGGTACAACAGCCAGCCTCCCCAGGGAGGTACAACCCTCCTGGTTGGTACAACAGCCAGCCTCCCCAGGGAGGTACAACCCTCCTGGTTGGTACAGCAACCAGCCTCCCCAGGGAGGTACAACCCTCCTGGTTGGTACAGCAACCAGCCTCCCCAGGGAGGTACAACCCTCCTGGTTGGTACAATAGCCAGCCTCCTCAGGGAGGTACAACCCTCCTGGTTGGTACAGCAGCCAGCCTCCCCAGGGAGGTACAACCCTCCTGGTTGGTACAATAGCCAGCCTCCCCAGGGAGGTACAACCCTCCTGGTTGGTACAACAGCCAGCCTCCCCAGGGAGGTACAACCCTCCTGGTTGGTACAACAGCCAGCCTCCCCAGGGAGGTACAACCCTCCTGGTTGGTACAACAGCCAGCCTCCCCAGGGAGGTACAACCCTCCTGGTTGGTACAACAGCCAGCCTTCCCAGGGAGGTACAATCCTCCTGGTTGGTACAGCAACCAGCCTCCCCAGGGAGGTACAACCCTCCTGGTTGGTACAACAGCCAGCCTCCCCAGGGAGGTACAACCCTCCTGGTTGGTACAACAGCCAGCCTCCCCAGGGAGGTACAACCCTCCTGGTTGGTACAACAGCCAGCCTTCCCAGGGAGGTACAACCCTCCTGGTTGGTACAACAGCCAGCCTCCCCAGGGAGGTACAACCCTCCTGGTTGGTACAACAGCCAGCCTCCCCAGGGAGGTACAACCCTCCTGGTTGGTACAACAGCCAGCCTCCCCAGGGAGGTACAACCCTCCTGGTGTTTGTGTCTGACACAGGTTTGTTAAATATTTTGCACTGTGTTAGTTACCCAGCACATACATTATGAGGTCTTGCAACTCCATATATGTGTTCATAACCCTGTGTGTCTCTAACACCTGTGTGCCCATAACACCTGTCTACTCTCAACACCATTGTAAAAAAATCAATGTATGTTTAATGCAGCTAATTAAAAGCTAACTCAATGTGCTTATTTCACAAGCTAAGGTGACGGTAATCAGTCCCTACTACAGCAAAAGCCTGGGCCGGCGGTGCAAAATACCCCCAGTGAAAAGTAGGGGCGCCAATGGTGCACTAAGAGAAAACACCATAAGTGTCCGGAGGCCAAGACTATTCAACAGCCTCCCACCAGACATAAGGGGAATTAACAATAGACCCCTGGCTGCCTTCAAGAGGGAGCTGGATGGATACTTAGTCAGTGCCTCGGGGGCGTTGACCCCCGGAATACCCTCCAGGTAAGCATAATGACCCCTACCCACACTGTCTTATCCTGGAGGGTAGTTTGTGTTATCCTGGAGGGTAGTTTGTGTTATCCAGGAGGATAGTTTGTGTTATCCAGGAGGATAGTTTGTGTTATCCTGGAGGATAGTTTGTGTTATCCTGGAGGATAGTTTGTGGTATCCAGGAGGATAGTTTGTGTTATCCAGGAGGATAGTTTGTGTTATCCTGGAGGATAGTTTGTGTTATCCAGGAGGGTAGTTTGTTATCCTGGAGGATAGTTTGATTTATCCTGGAGGGTAGTTTGTGTGTTATCCTGGAGGGTAGTTTGTGTGTTATCCTGGAGGGTAGTTTGTGTTATCCTGGAGGATAGTTTGTGTTATCCTGGAGGATAGTTTGTGTTATCCTGGAGGATAGTTTGTGTTATCCAGGAGGATAGTTTGTGTTATCCTGGAGGATAGTTTGTGTTATCCTGGAGGATAGTTTGTGTTATCCTGGAGGATAGTTTGTGTTATCCTGGAGGATAGTTTGTGTTATCCTGGAGGATAGTTTGTGTTATCCTGGAGGATAGTTTGTGTTATCCTGGAGGATAGTTTGTGTTATCCTGGAGGATAGTTTGTGTTATCCTGGAGGATAGTTTGTGTTATCCTGGAGGGTAGTTTGTGTTATTCTGGAGGATAGTTTGTGTTATCCTGGAGGATAGTTTGTGTTATCCTGGAGGATAGTTTGTTATCCTGGAGGATAGTTTGTTATCCTGGAGGATAGTTTGTGTTATCCTGGAGGATAGTTTGTGTTATCCTGGAGGATAGTTTGTGTTATCCTGGAGAATAGTTTGTGTTATCCTGGAGGATAGTTTGTGTTATCCTGGAAGATAGTTTGTGTGTTATCCTGGAGGATAGTTTGTGTGTTATCCTGGAGGGTAGTTTGTGTGTTATCCTGGAGGGTATTTTGTGTGATATCCTGGAGGGTAGTTTGTGTGTTATCCTGGAGGGTAGTTTGTGTGTTATCCTGGAGGGTAGTTTGTGTGTTATCCTGGAGGGTAGTTTGTGTGTTATCCTGGAGGGTAGTTTGTGTGTTATCCTGAAGGGTAGTTTGTGTGTTATCCTGGAGGGTAGTTTGTGTGTTATCCTGGAGGGTAGTTTGTGTGTTATCCTGGAGGGTAGTTTGTGTGTTATCCTGGAGGGTAGTTTGTGTGTTATCCTGGAGGGTAGTTTGTGTGTTATCCTGGAGGGTAGTTTGTGTGTTATCCTGAAGGGTTGTTTGTGTGTTATCCTGGAGGGTAGTTTGTGTGTTATCCTGAAGGGTTGTTTGTGTGTTATCCTGGAGGGTAGTTTGTGTGTTATCCTGGAGGGTTGTTTGTGTGTTATCCTGGAGGGTAGTTTGTGTGTTATCCTGGAGGGTTGTTTGTGTGTTATCCTGGAGGGTAGTTTGTGTGTTATCCTGGAGGGTAGTTTGTGTGTTATCCTGGAGGGTAGTTTGTGTGTTATCCTGGAGGGTAGTTTGTGTTATCCTGGAGGGTAGTTTGTGTGTTATTCTGGAGGGTTGTTTGTGTGTTATCCTGGAGGGTAGTTTGTGTGTTATCCTGGAGGGTAGTTTGTGTGTTATCCTGGAGGGTAGTTTGTGTGTTATCCTGGAGGGTAGTTTGTGTTATCCTGGAGGATAGTTTGTGTTATCCTGGAGGGTAGTTTGTGTGTTATCCTGGAGGATAGTTCGTGTTATCCCGGAGGATAGTTCGTGTTATCCTGGAGGATAGTTTGTGTGTTATCCTGGAGAAGGGCTCTGGATTCGAGGAGTTTGAGCTACTCTTCTCTTTTATTAACACTAAATAGCATGTGTCTGGCCCCGTCAGGTTTAGAGATTCCTCACGTGTAAAAATGTAAATTATTTATATTAACTAATTTTCACACAAAGTCACTTGTTTGTTTAAGGTTAAAACAATAAGATATTAAAAAGATCCCCAATGATAGCAAGTTACTTTGACCTTTTTTGTTTATCTTGGGTGGTTTATACGGGGGTGTATGGGCAGAGTCTTGCTAGAGGGCACGTCAGTGTGGGCAGGAAGGTGGAGAGGCAGTGTATGTGGGCAGTCTTCCTAGAGGGCACGTCAGTGTGGGCAAGATGGTGGAGAGGCAGTTTATGTGGGCAGAGTCTTCCTTATGGGTCACCGTGCTCATTCACCTTGTACACTCATCACATGTCTTAATAGTTGCAGGGGGTCTGTGCCCCCCCCCGCGTCCCCCTCCCGAACGATCGTGTAATATCACTGAAAACAATACTGTGAGGGGTCTCGGTGAAGTGGATCCCCTCACAGGTTAAAGAAGAGGATTGAGGGTAAACAATGTGAAGTGTTGAGTGAACACAGGTCTTGCTAACGTCAAACTGTGTAGCAGTGTCTAGCAGGGGCTATGTTTCTGAGTGTGTGTAGCAGTGTGTCTAGCAGGGGCTATGTTTCTGAGTGTGTGTAGCAGTGTGTCTAGCAGGGGCTATGTTTCTGAGTGTGTGTAGCAGTGTGTCTAGCAGGGGCTATGTTTCTGAGTGTGTGTAGCAGTGTGTCTAGCAGGGCTATGTTTCTGAGTGTGTGTAGCAGTGTGTCTAGCAGGGGCTATGTTTCTGAGTGTGTGTGTGTGCTAGCAGGACATGTTTCGGTGTGTGCAGTGTGTCAGAGGTATGTTTCTGAGTGTGTGCAAGTCTGTCGTCAGTATCATATACACTTGTTTAGTGTATCTTTATAAAGCTGGTCCCTTTGCGTGTGACGTCACGGTACCCGCTGACGTCAGAGGCTCAGCGCATGTACACAGCCTATCATAGGCAGACTGCCTCACTACGTTAGACCTACAGGCGAGACAGAAGGTGTGCTGGACTCTCCTCTAATTACTGTAAATATACCGTAACCATCCAACAAGGAGTATCTTTGACCTCCTATATATCTCTCCCAAGACCCACACGACAAGTCTAGCAGGGGCTATGTTTCTGAGTGTGTGTAGCAGAGTCTAGCAGGGGCTATGTTTCTGAGTGTGTGTAGCAGTGTGTCTAGCAGGGACTATGTTTCTGAGTGTGTAGCAGAGTCTAGCAGGGACTATGTTTCTGAGTGTGTGTAGCAGTGTGTCTAGCAGGGGCTATGTTTCTGAGTGTGTGTAGCAGAGTCTAGCAGGGGCTATGTTTCTGAGTGTGTGTAGCAGAGTCTAGCAGGGGCTATGTTTCTGAGTGTGTGTAGCAGAGTCTAGCAGGGGCTATGTTTGAGTGTGTGTAGCAGTGTGTCTAGCAGGGGCAATGTTTCTGAGTGTGTCTAGCAGGGACTAACTGCTGCTAACTACTATTACTACTGCTAACTACTACTACTATTAGGAACGCTATTACCACTACCATTATTATAATTACTATTCTGTTACTGATATTATTTTCTAGCCTGCATGTCGTGATTATCTCTCCTCTTGAAGCTGTCATTATCTCTCCTCTTGAAGCTGTCATTATCTCTCCTCTTGAAGCTGTCATTGTCTCTACTCTTGAAGCTGTCATTATCTCTCCTCTCGAAGCTATCATTGTCTCTCCTCTTGAAGCTGTCATTGTCTCTCCTCTTGAAGCTGTCATTGTCTCTACTCTTGAAGCTGTCATTGTCTACTCTTGAAGCTGTCATTGTCTCTACTCTTGAAGCTATCATTGTCTCTACTCTTGAAGCTGTCATTGTCTCTACTCTTGAAGCTGTCATTTTCTCTACTCTTGAAGCTGTCATTGTCTCTACTCTTGAAGCTGTCATTGTCTCTCCTCTTGAAGCCGTCATTGTCTCTCTTAAAGCTGTCAGTCTCTCCTCTTGAAGCTGTCATTGTCTCTCCTCTTGAAGCTGTCATTGTCTTGTGATGTAGTCAGTGTGCTGTGAGGTCTACCTAAGCAGCCACACCTGCCCTTGGTAAATAGCTGTCAGACCACGCCTCTCGGATTAAGGCTCAGGTCTTTTATCTTTTGGACTAGAGTCAGGTCAAAGCACATGGTGCACTCCTCATTGGGGGGATGCTTGGAGGACCATATAAGGCCGAGGAAACAACTAGAGAGGGAGATTCTGGCGGAGCTCTTGCCTGTGTGCGGAGCTCTGGGCTAGAAACATTCTGGCGGAGCTCTGGCCTGTGTGCGGAGCTCTGGGCTAGGGAGAGAGAGGGTGATTCTGGTGGAGCTCTGGCCTGTGTGCGGAGCTCTGGGCTGGGGACATTCTGGCGGAGCTCTGGCCTGTGTGCAGAGCTCTGGGCACGAGATTCGGGCAGAGCTCTGGCCTGTGAGCAGAGCTCTGGGAGAGAGCTGCTGTAGAGTCTCTGGAGGAGACTGTTGGAGACATTCGGGCAGAGTTCTGTTGGAGCAGGTCTTGGGACCTGTGGCTAGAAGTGTGACTGAGTTCCTGTGGTGAACTGTCCTCTGAACTATATTGTAAGTTATATTCTGTTTCGTCAGTTGATTGTATTCCCTGTCTCCCCGCTTATATGTACAATCCCCATTTATCTAAACTCAATAGTGTTCTCCTGTTCCCAAATATATTATTGTACAAGGACTTAAATAAACTGTGTTTGAGTGGAATAGTAATATTCACTGTCCCCGGTATATTCTTTATGTTTATACTAAAATAAATACTAAAATAAAGTATAAACATAAAGAATATACCGGGGACAGTGAATATTACTATTCCACTCAAACACAGTTTATTAAAGTCCTTGTACAATAATATATTTAGGAACAGGAGAACACTATTGAGTTTAGATAAATTGGGATTGTACATATAGCGGAGACAGGAATACAATCAACTGACGAAACAGAATATAACTTACAATATAGTTCAGAGGACAGTTCACCACAGGAACTCAGTCACACTTCTAGCCACAGGTCCCAAGACCTGCTCCAACAGAACTCTGCCCGAATGTCTCCAACAGTCTCCTCCAGAGACTCTACAGCAGCTCTCTCCCAGAGCTCTGCA